>QLSR01000241.1:22990-34088 GCA_031780015.1 Citrullus colocynthis | reverse complement strand
GGGGGGGGGGGGGGGGGTGAATTTAAGTCTGAGAAAACATAGGCATATCATGTACATGGGTCTAATTCTCCTTTCTCAAGCAACCTTGCCCTTGATTTTTTGGGATGAAGTATTTGCTACAATTGTTTATTTGATCAATCGTCTTCCCACAATTGTCTTAAATAACCTTAGTCCTTTGGAGAAGTTATTTAGTCGGAAACCTAACTATCCATCACTAAGAACCTTTGGGTGTAAATGTTATCCATACCTCAAACCATATCAATCTCATAAATTGTTTCTTCGATCTTAGCCCTATACTTTTCTTGGGTACAGTTTGTTGCATAAAGGATATAAATTATTTTTTATGGTCGTCTCTATATCTCCCCCCATGTCCTATTTGATGAATAATCATTTCCTTATGCCTCTTTTTCTAAACATTGTGTGCCAAATAAATCTAATGTTGTCTCGATTGCTTTGATATCTTCTATTATTGATCCTATGTCTAAGAACCATAATGAGGTAAGGGTAAATACTGAGACATTCTCTGACAATTCTGATCATTTAAATCCTACTATTGTGTATCCTTTAGAGACAGGTTATAATGAAGACTCTCAGGGTGATGCTGCTACTACTTCTTCCTTTGACAATTCACCAACTCCAAGTGCTTAGCTAGCACCTCATTCTCTTGCTTCAACATATTTTATGGTAACCAAAGGTAAGAATGGGATTTTTAAACCCAAAGTCTACTTAATGGATTACACTTCACATGAACCTTGTGATTTTAAAGAAGCTTTAAAACATCCTTAGTGGAAGAAAGCTATGGAAGAAGAATTTTATGCTTTACAAAATAACAATACTTGGGTTTTAGTTCCTAAAACTACTGATCAGAAAATTGTTGGTTGTAAATGGGTGTTTAAAATTAAAAGGAATTCAGATGGTTCCATTGCTCGTTATAAAGCAAGACTTGTTGCTAAAGGCTTTCATCAAACACCTAACATTGATTATAATGAGACTTTTAGTCCTGTTGTAAAGCATGTTACTATTCATATAATGTTAAACATTGTTGTTATTAAAGGATGGGTTATTTGACAACTAGATGTAAACAATGCTTTTCTCCATGGTTTTAATCATGAAAATGTGTATATGGAGCAACCATTTGGCTTTGAGGTGAGTGGTTATCAATCTTTGGTTTGTCACTTAAGAAAAACTTTATATGGATTGAAGCAAGCTCCAAGGGCGTGGTATGAAAGATTAAGTTCTTGTTTACATACCCTTGGTTTTAAAGCTTCTCAGGCTGATACATCTTTATTATATCGTATTACATCCAGTGGTTGTTGTTATGTTCTCATATAAATTGATGATTTGATTATTTTGGGGAGTTTCTTGCTGATTTGGATGATCTTATTTGTTCACTTAGTTCCAATTTTGCTCTTTAAGGATCTTGGGAAACTTAGTTATTTTTTGGGAGTTGAAGTTTCTTATCCTGGGACTGGTGGATTGTTTTTATCTCAGTCTAAATATATCTTAGATTTGTTGCAGAGAACTAAGATGTCTGAGGAAAAACATATTTTCACTCCAATGGTAAGTGGCCCTATACTTTCGGCTCATCAAGGTGAGTTGATTCACCTTGTTGCCCTTACTCAAAAATTTTGTTGGTGCTCTTCAATATGTTACGTGTACTCATCTTGAAATATCTTACAGTGTTAATAAGGCATGTCAATTCATGCATTCTCCAACCCTTTTACACTAACAACTTGTGAAACGTACTTCACGGTATTTAAAAGGGGTGTTATCTCACGGTTTGTTAAAACCTTCTAATATGATGAGTTTGTATGGATTTGTTGATGCTGATTGGGCATCTAATCTGATGATAGAAAGTCAATGTAACGCCCCGCGCTAAAATAAGGCTAGTTTGGTGTGAACTATGCCAATACATTTTTTTCTTTTCTAGTTAATTATTTATTGTAGCTCCTTATTATTACTGTCATGGGTTATTGCTACTAAATAAATTGGTGTTAAGTTGGTGTTTAGTTATTCTATTTCATTTTATTTTTATCTTTATTTTGTTTCTTAAAAAAGGAAACTTATACTAAATTAAATAGGAGAAATTAATTCACCTTCCTTTATTAGTTATTCTTTTGCTTTCTTTCCCTCTCTCTTCTTGTTCTCTCTCCCTCTTCCTCCCCCACGCACGCCGCCCCTTCCCGCGCCCCCCTTCCCTCTCTGCATGTGGCATTCGGCAAGATCCCAAACGAATGAGACCCGACGACTTCGGCGCTCGACTTGACCGGCAACGACTCAGGGGCTATTCGGCCGTTTGGCTATTCGGTGTTCGGCGTGCACGATTACAACTCAGTGGCACCGCACGATTTGGGAAGAGAGTACCTGCTCTACGAGTCTCGTTCCTCCAACGTGTGGGAGCTGAGACAAAAAGCCTTCAATTTATTTGGGCAGATTTCAGCGGCGTTTCTCTAGCACAGTAAGTTTCGACACTTACCCAATTCGTTTCCACGTTAGATTTGTGGCACCCATTATGCACTAACCCCAGGTCTATAGGATTCGAGGCATTCAAATACCAATCAATGTGGTTTTGGGATGTTTGACTAAGTTTTAGTGGGTAAGAACGTTCAGAATTCCTTTTCAAACTAGAATAAGGTTACTTAGGCAAGCCTCTAATGCTGAAAAATATTTAATCATAGATTTGGCAGAGATTCATAACCATTCAAACACGTTGCAACAAGGGAACCAACCTATTTCGGGTGAGTATTAGGCGTTATAGCATTGCTAGATCCATTCGATGTCGTTTTAGATGCTAGAATGGAGCAAATAACTTATGGGTATTTGATAATTGTTGTTTTGTGTTAATTCAAAGTGTTCGAATCGACATTTAAGGTTGCTTTAGAACTTTTGTATTCGTTAAGAGCCTCTGCAACGCTTAGGTAAGTAGAATTCTACCGATTGGGGCTGTTTTACTTGTGTACAAGCATGTTGCCTGATTTACTTTTATTGTCATATTAGTATGTCTGGATGTGAATTTGTGTAGTCCATGTATGCTTAATAGGAAATTCATTGCGAGTATGTTAAGCATGTGGTTTATGTGCGTTTTGTGGTTGTTGTAACGTAAACTAGTAGACGAGATTCCTAAATTCTGGTAGGACAAACATTGAGGCTTTGGGTGCAAATGGTCAAGGGTCGGTGTGATGGATCCTAGGACAAGCATCAAGGCCTTGAGTATAAATGGTCAAAGGTCGATGTGGAGCTCGGGGCCTTAGGTGTAAATGGTCAAGGACCGTGCACTAGAAGCTAGGGTAGAAATTTTGCTAGCTTTTGTGCTTGATTATATGTTCTTGACTTCTAGCATGATGAACATTATCTTAAGGTTATCGTGTGTTTCTTTGCTTTGTGTACATTTGCATGATGGCCCTTCAGGTGGGCTACTTACCAGAATAAGTGAATACTGATCCCCCCTCCCCCCAAATTAGAAATTGCAGGAATTAACGGGCTATTTGACCTTGGTGATGTTGAGGGGGAAGCTCGAGAAAGGCCATAGAGGGATATCTAGATTACTATTATCATTCTATTCACTTGTTAGGAAATTTTTGCACTAGTACTCTTATCATTTGGACCTTGTTTAATTTACGGGCTTTGGGGATAGTACCTAGTTGCCTCGAGTTAGAATCGAGTTTAAATTATCATAAAGTTGCATTTCATCACCGTTGAGTTGTTATTTCGTTAATTTAAAAGGTTATTGCATTTCGAATAATCTTGCGTTGAGTCCTGATTTATTGTAGTAAGTTGAATAATTCTATGGAGAAGTAGTTGAGTTGTATGTTACTGGGAGTGTTTTCTTTGAATAAGTTACAGGAAAAATTTGGGATTTGTTGGGGTAATGCTATTATGTTGCGGAAATTTTTTTGAGCAAGAGGGCTATTAATATAAATGGTGATTTGAATGCAGTGACGACCTAGGTTAGTTTAGAAATTTGAGGTCGTCTCAGTCAACTTCTGGTTTCTGTGTTTTCTTTGCTGGATGTTTGGTATCTTAAGGTTCCAAGAAACAGTCTATTATATCACGGTCGAGTACTAAGGTTGAATATTGTTGTCTTGCTTTGGTGGCAAGAGAATTGGTTTGGATTTGCTCTCTTTTATCTAATATTTGGTATTACCATATCTTATCTTCCTGTTTTATGGTGTGATAACATGAGTGTTGTACATTTAAGTGTAATCCTGTACTTCACTCCAAGACCAAACATGTTGAATTTGATATATACTTTGTTTGCAATTTGGTGTTTAAGAATAAGCTTGTTGTCTGACATCTTCCAGCTACAGAACAAGTTGCGAAGATACTTACCAAACTGTTGTCTGCTGTCAATTTTCTTAAACTGAAGAAGAAATTCATTGTTGTTTCGGCCACTGACATCGGTTTGCAGGGGGGAGTTAAGATAGCCCATTTAGAGAGGTTTATTGTTGGCATGGTTTGTGTAAGCCCAATCTATAAAGGCCTATTTATGGTTTCTATTCTCAGCCCGTTTCCTTTCTTCTAGAAGGCCTCATTGGTTAGAAATTATCTAGTGTGTGTGTGTTTAGCAAGAGTTTTTCCTCCCATGATTTTCCTATGTATTGTCTGATTATAACCTTCTCAATATATAATAAAATCAAGGGTTTTCTCTTGCACTTTATTCTCTTTATGGCTTTTCTTTATTTTGAGTAAGGGCAACAAGAGTGGTCGGCGTGCAAAGTTGAGCACACGAAACATTGGGATGAGTAGGTGAGAGGCATGCACAGGACAAGGCAGACGCGGGGGCGCTGGGGGCTAGACATTCATGAGACATGCAGGGGAATTGGTAGACAAGAGGGATTGACAACCTTCTTGCATGTGTTGTAGGTGAATTAATACTTGTTAGGGAATTTATTTCTACAGTATGATTGGCTAATTTTATTACAAACAGAATTTGGATAACATGTTTTTGTAATATATTCCTTTTCGTGCTGATTTTGCTTTGAGATTGGTTTCTTGATATGTGTAGTGCATATTTGCTGGTGTGCCTTCCTGTCTTTTATGACATGTCTTACAACATGCTGTGACATTGTCAAAGACATTGTACATGACAGATAGAAAAATCTGCAGAATTTTTTTTCCCTTATCTGTATTAGGATTATGGAGATCTTTTCAAAGCTACCTACATATATATATTTATTGTGGTTTGTTCAATTATAGAGTTGACCGTCTTAAATATTTTTTGAAGCCAATTATCTTGTGCATTTTCTCTTGAACCACAAGTGTACATCTTTCGTCAAAGAAGATTGTATTGTTGTAGATCTTGAGACTTACTCAAACATAAGGGGAGCCTCAGTTCATCAAGTAGAATGTCTTCGTTTGAAGGTGAAAAGATAAATTACATCTTGGTGAGAGGAAGTCTGACACTTACGGGGAGCGTAAGTAATCATTCACTAATATTCTTATATTTAAGGGAGCCTAAGTGCGTTGAAGGTGGGGGGATCTCACACTTAGGAGGAGCCTAAGTTTCATTAAGAGAGAGTTTCACACTTAGGGGGAGTGTAAGTGATTGTTCTCTAAGTTAGGTTATTCGAGTGCTACTGTAATTACCACTTATTTATAGTTATATACATTATTTTAATTGCTTGACTTTCTATTTGTGAAAGTATCTTTCCACGAGCACACTGTCCCTCAGACGTAGATGGTGTTGCACCGAATTGAATTAACAAACTCTGTGTTATGTTCTAGTCTTTCTAGTTTTCTATGTTCATAATTGATGTTTTTCAAAATGTTGTAACATCGTGTGTGACAAGTTATGTCTTGTGTTAAATAACTTTTATTTCAATACTCACTAAAAATTTATGATTTCAAGTATATCACTAGTGTATTAGTAATATGCCAACACTCATTCTAACTATCTTTTCAAGTATAATATTGGTATATCAACCATATATTTGCACTCATTGAAAAGTAATTTTAAGTATGGCATTGAGGTATCAATAGTAGATTAATATTTGTTTGAAATGCATTTAAAAAAGTATATCATTACTGCACATCATAGTTTATTAATACTCATTCAAAATTCATAGTTTATACTCATTTAAGAAAGTATAACATTGATGTTTGAATAATATTTAAGTACTCTTCAAAATACATTCATGTGGTATCATTAGTATATCGGTAGTATGATATTCATTCAAAAATGCAATTTCAAGTATAGACCACTATAACTATATAAATGTTATCCTTGAAATGACTTTGAAATGATATTGGTAGGCTATTGGGTATATAAGTTGACTTACAAACAAATTATGAAGTATATCAATTATACTATTGATCTACGAAATATAACAAATATGTAAGATATACTACAAATATACCGACGAAGGGTAAAATTTGTCAAATTAAAAAAAATCTAAAAATCTGCTATTTCTGCAAACCTAAGAAATTATTGTTTGATTTGCAAATATCATAATAATATATATATATATATATATATATATTTATATTGCTACCAATTGCAATTTCTCCAATACAATCTACCGAACTTTTAAAAGTTCATTCTCAAAATTTATTTAGATGTTTTTAGGTTAGTGCATTAATGTTTTCAAGTTTTCAAGTCTGTTTAGTTCAAATGTTATGGCGGAACTGAAGGGTCCCTGAGCCAATATTTTCTCTGCTGTTGTGGTGTCCAACATGGGCAACATGGGCAAATATACCTTGGTCTAACAACTCATTTTACTAGAAATAAAAAATGTGACTTGAAATTTCTTTTGGAAAAAGTCAACAAGGTAGTGGCATGTTGGAAGGGAATCTTTGTCTTAGTAGATGAAAAAGAGGTGTTGATTAAGGTAGTACCTTAGGGCCTCAGGAATCGGCCCATCCTAACTTATGCAACGTCGTGTGTTCACCTTTCAAAATCTTTTGTGCTGATATTTCATGATATGTAGGTGACATTTTAGTTGAACTCGTCTCAATCTCATTTCAAAAGTCACGAAATTATGTGGGACAAGTTATGCTTACCTGAGGAGAATTTGCTAGCTTTTAATTAAAATTAAACAAACAAATAAATAAATATTTGAATAATTAATATTGAAATATTTTCCATTTTATGTTTAGATAAAATAAGATAAAAGTATCTTTTGTGTAGGGAGAATAAAATTTTGTATTTTCAAATTTTTTTTTAGGAAAAAATTGTATCTAACTAATTTGGGAATGAGTTATGTCAGATATTTTAAAAATCAAGCAAATAATATTTAATTAATTTTTATCATTTCTTCCTTTTGAAATTTGGTTTGATTTATTATTTCTTAATTAAATAAGGTTTGAGTTTTGTATAAATTAGGTGGCATTATGAGATTTGAGACATACAATACCACACTAAAAAATCCTTCTAATACCTAGAAGAAATTTTAGTGGTTTTTTTCTTCCAAACTTTTTCTTTTTGTTTCATTCATTCATTCTTTTAGGACAAATGCACTTTGATCCCTGAGGTTTGAAGTTGATGTCTATTTGGTCCCTAAAGTTTCAAAATAAACACTTTAATCCTCAAGGTTTGAGTAATGGTTTTGAATGGTTCCTAAGGCTACATAGACCGTTAGTTGACTAACACTAAGATGATGTGGCTGTTAAATACCGAGTTAGCTAGATGATTTGGCAATTTTTTTATCAATTTAATAATATTTTTTAATGACGGGGCCTTCCTCTTCTTTCCTTCTTCTCAAACATCTTCTTCAACCCTCCTCTGGCAACATGGTATCAGAATTTAAGAGACAATAGTGTTCGACGAGATTTATGAAGAAATTTAGTTCGTGGAATTTGAATTTTGTATTTGTGATACTTGTGAGTACAACCTCTAGTATTTGATCCCTTGATTCTCTCTCTAAAAAAAAAAGTTACAAGCAACTTGAGTCTTCCAAATCTTCTTCGAGCCTTCAATGTCAAAGTTTTCAACTTAGACTCTCAGGTCTTTAGAACTCCGGTTCTTGAGAACCTTGATCTTCAATTCTTTGGAATTTCAGGGCTTCAATCTTCAGAGCCTATGAGCTTAAGAGCTTCGGTCTTCAGATTTTGAGACCTTCAGTCTTCAATTCTTCAGAACTTAAATTTCACAGCTCCAACACTTTGTTACTGAATTCTCCAACCTCCTCAAATGAAGAGGGAGACCCTCTATTTATAGGGTATTTTTGTGGGCTTTGGCCCATTTTCTTTTGGGCCATTGGGCCATTGGGCTTGGGCCCAATTGATTTTTGGGTTTGGGCTAAAGTTGGGTTTGGACCTAGTTTTTCCTTTAGCCTAAGTTTTACACTGTGGGTGTCAAATTTTGTTTATCTTCGACCAAATCTATTTTGTGATTTAAAGCCCAAACCAAATTTGGCCAATTTTATTGATCGCGGACCATGCTTAATAACCGTTGAAGTTGATAAGCCTGCTATCATGATATAATGGTCAGATTGAAGACACATGGCATAACCTTTCATTGGCCCAAATTTGATATAATTGACTTGGGTCATGATGATGTGACACTTTTCAATTGGCCAAAACTTCTTCTCTAACAAATGCTCCCTTTCCGAAATTTATACACGTTCATGTGTGGATGAACTTCGAAAACATTGTACCTTTTGAGCAATGATTTCAATTTAGTTTATCAAAATATGAATTTTGCTTATAATTTGATTTTTTTATTGACTTTGCTCAATTACAAGTATTTGTGACCAAATAAATTTCACAATTTGATTAAAACAAAAGGAAAAAAAAAAAAGAAAGAAATTGACCCAACCAATTTTTTTTTAAAACATGGTTAATTTTATAACATGCTTTCCATTTGGACTAGAATGAAATTACTATTTTTTTTTTTTTTTTACGACTTTGGCTGAGGAATGGATTTTGGTCCACTTATTTTTATTTTTGTTATTTTTTTAATAAATAAAATATTTTTGTTATATTACATAAAAAAACCAAAATATTTAATTAAACCTAAAGTGGTTAGACCTTCAAACTATAATCTAAATCTTCATTGGACTTTTGAATCTTCAATCTTAACTTCCTCATAGGATTTGGATTTTGGATCCCAAATCCTTTCCTAACTAAATCTGCTACTTCTATAAATTGGAACACTATTTACTCCAATGGTAAAACATTCAAATACGCATTAGTAATTTTGTTTTTGAGGTAACACATGGCTTGATCGAACTTTCCAATCTTTTATTGCATCTTCGAGATATTATTTTTTTTTTTTTTTAAAACTTTGGCGGAGGAATGGATTTTTGTCCATTTTTTTTTTTTTTTTTTTCCCAATTCATCATTTTTTTTTACTTTTGTTTTATTTTTTTTATTTTACTCTAATCCCCTACTCCTATTTTTTGCGGGTTAACTTGCATCCTCGTTGACGTAGGGCAACTTTCCCCGACTTACGACCTTCCACATTGTTTTTGCCAAAGGTTGATTTAACCTCTCCGTTATGGACTTGGTGCGTGAAGATTTAAATTATTGGTACATCATCTCTTTGTTGCCTTGGTGAATGAAGATTTAAATTCTTGAGTCGCCTTCTCCCTACAGGTAGGGATGACCCTAGAGCTCTAAACTCTTGCCTTAGGAATAGGCTCGGGAAGATCTTAGCGATTGTGGCTCGCTGTCACCCTACTTTATGGGGCATGTCTTGTCTAGAAAAACGCAGCTCGTGATCCTTGCAGAGAGGCATCAACCTATACAGAGTGGACTCAGCTTTCTTGTAGAGGTGCTGCTAACTGGTCCTTTTGCAGCTGTCTAGCCAGACTTAGACGACAATACGTCCCTTCCTGGATTATCTGTTGGACGACATATGCTTGAAGGCGAGACCCGTTGGAATGCCATCGTGAAAGTCCCTAGTGAATTCACTTTTATTGACTGCTATTCGGAATGGCTAGAGTTTGTAGTTAGCTAAAATGAACGATTTCTTCATGACGTCCATTTTTTTAATGTGGTGATGGTTTCTTCATATATATACAACCGTAATAGTGATGTGATTCAAGCCTTTTGTGAAGCTTGGTGTCCGTCAACTAACACTCTCCACACAATGGCGGGCGAAATATCAATTTCTTTATTGGATCTATGGTCACTTGGGGGTATTTTGATCAGGTGGAGTTTGTATGAGGAGATCATTCCTTGCTATAGAGAATTAACTGGCTCATAAGACCAGAGAAAATATTTTCCGAAGACTTGTGAACATCTTTTTTCAGCATATCATTCGATAGTTTGTTCCTAAATGAAAGACCGTTCGTCGTCCTCTAAAAATGACTTCCAAGTAACTATTAGCTCTTGGATCTCATTTTGGTTCATGGGCCTTGAAAATATGATAAACCCCCTACATGAAAGCAAAAGAAAGCTTCCCACTCTTGGTCTATCATAACCCAGATGGTGCAAAGATCAAGTATCGAGCATGGTCGAGTAGAGAAAATATTTGATTCAAGAAACTTGGGATAGAAGACAATTTGAAGGACAAGACATATCTTGGCTACTTTTTTGTGTTGTTGGTTGGGTCTTTTTGTGTTCCCCCAAAATGGAGCTTACCTTCGCCCGAGAGTTTTTAAGGTTGCTAGCATGATGGCTCATAAGAAGTCTTATAGCCTTGCCATTCCATTGGACATACGGAATTCCACTTTCTTATGCATTATGTCCATGGTTAGCTGGCCCATTACTTTAAAACACATTATTCCATTCTTATGGATGTTCGGGGTCCAAAGATGGCCAATTTTTCTGGCCAAGGTGGCTTGATTTATTTTAAGTTATACAAAGCACGGAAAATTGATCCATAGAGGTGTAAATATTCAAAACCAGAATAGGCATGAGCGCTTGGTTGATGATAACGACCTAACGTTTCAACAGTCTTGCCAATTTTCCAGCATGCGATTTGGTTATATATTGTCTCGGTGTGGAGATGCTTTGATAATGGAATCATATAGTTCTTATCGGTTTGGGCAGCAGTTTGGAATTTATCAAGATACCCCTAATGATATAGAGGGGATGCCCCCCATTGTCACTCTCAATAATACATTATGTCACTTTAGGGTCCGCATCAGATGTAACACATAATCTCAAGTGTTCTTGCCAGTTCGTATGTTGGAGCCATGCAACATGTTACACT
>QLSR01000241.1:0-21738 GCA_031780015.1 Citrullus colocynthis | reverse complement strand
TTTTTTTTTTTTTTTTTTTTTTTTTTTTTTTTTTTTTTTTTTTTTTTTTTTTTTTTTTTTTTTTTTTGGCAATCTCCATGAAGCCCTCACCTTCAAGAGCTTGTGGGGCAAAATAGTGAAGAATCTTTAATGGGACCTTATAATTTGGATTCATCCATGAAGAAGGTGGATACTTCTAAATTGCCCCCAGCTGAAACAACTAGACAACACCCACGACCTCGTGTTATTTCTGAAGACAATCGATATGGCAAGGAGAAAGTAGCCATCGAGAGAGTTGAAGTTTTAGCCCCTCCACTTGAAGAAGTCGGTTGTTTTGAAGCCTCCTTTAATAGAGAAAACCATGCCCCCTCCTGGTCCACTTAAGATTTCAGAACTGACTCAATGCGTCTGTAAAGAATCGAATGTTGGAAAACCTGAGGCTTCTTTATATTGCGGCGATGTGGTGGTTTCAAATTTCTATCGACAGGGAGCGCTATGCATGTGGGAAAGTATTCAGGATAAGATTGTGTGTACTTCATATGAAAAGGTCCCAAACCTCAGATCAGAAGTAATGAAGGTATTCTCTGATATTTTGAAGATTCACATAGAGAATTTGGCTCCACTTTATGAGTTTGTGAGTAGTTATCTTAAGAGGGTGGAAAATTTCAACGCAATACAGTCCTCACACTTCGCGCAACTATCTTCAACTAACCAAGACCATCAACTAGGAGAGAAAACATCTAGCATGAAAGAAACTCTAACTTTGATTAGCCAACTACGAGAAGAAGATAAAGCCATCCGAGAGCGAGTTGCGCAATTATCCTTGGAAAAGAAAGAATTAGAAGCCAGACTTCAGAATGTAAACGCTGAATCTGAGAAGTTTTTGAGTTTATCTGGTGAGAGAAAGGAGGCCATAGATGCAAAGGAACTTGAAGTTACCAAGATGCAAGAAGAAATCAATACTCTTAAGAGCACCCCTACTATAACTGATGAAGGTGTTGAGGCTTTCGCTACAATTCGGGAAAACATGGAGATTGCACACGAAGAGCTAAAAAACTTAAAGTGGAGACTTTGACACTACAAATTCTTTCTTTCTTTTTTTTAGTTCATTATTGTTATTCTTCATATGTAACCACAAAGATTCTAACTCAATGATTTTTTTTTTTTAATTTTTTTATGTGACTGCACATAAATTTTATTTTTAAGTTGCATATGTACCCTTTTATGATAATGGAATCAAGTCATAACGTAGTCCAATAGAAATATGTTTTTTTCATATGGTTCTAAGTATGAAATCTTTTAAGCAATTTGCCATTGATTGGGCCAATTCTTAATCAATCTTGATCGACGATCTTCTATGCTCCGTTTGTGTAGGCTTCTTTAACAACGTAAGGTCCGTCACATTTAAGTGTGAACTTATTCCTTATATGTTTCGTTGTGATGATAGGTTTTCTTATAGCAAGTACTAGGTCACCAATTTGAAATGTTTGAGGTTTCACATGCTTATCAAAGGCTTTAAACATTTGTGCTTGATAACACTCCAATGCCTATTGGGCCTCCCATCTCTTGTCATCAAGTACTTTTAACTCTTAAAGACGTAGTTTGGTGTTATCTTTAGTAGTCAACCCTTCTTGAATTGTCATCCTTAACGACAGAATTTCCCTCTCCAATGGAAGAAAAACTTCTACTCCATAAACTAGAGAATATGACTTAACTCCAGTGCGAGTGTGATGAGTAGTTCGGTAAGCCCATAGGACCTCACCGATCTTTTCCTGCCAATCTTTTTTCGTTTTAGAGATCACCTTTTTTAGCATATTACATAAAGTTTTGTTGAATGCTTCTGCTAGTCCATTTGCTGCAACATTGTACATAAAAGACTTGTATTGTTTAAAATTAAATTTTTCGCACAAGTTGTCCATAAAACAGTTGGCAAATTGTCTTCCATTATTTGTCACAATATGATGAGGAATCCCCATATCGATAAATGATATGTGTGTAGACGAAACTTACAATGTGCTCCTTCTTGGCTTCTGTCAAAAGCATAACTTCTGTCCATCTTGAAAAGTAATTTGTTCCTACAAGAATATAAGAGTGTCCTCCCGATGACTTAGGTGTTATAGGTTTGACTAAATCGAGCCCTCAAGCTTCAAATGATAATGAAGCCACTGTCGGATGAAGAGGCTCCAGTGGTTGATGTATAAAATTTGCATGAAACTAGCAGGTTTTTTGCTTTGCATACTACATGGAGTCATGAATCATTGTAGGCCAGTAGTAACCCATCCTTTTTAATTGATATTGAAGCTTTGGTCCAAACTGATGAGCACCACAGACCCCTGAATGTGCATCTTCTAAGGCTCTTGCAGATTCTTTTTTCTCTAAACACCGAAGAAAAAGACCTTCATATGAACGTCGATAAAGTGTATCATTGTAATAGATAAATAGAGCAGCTCTTCTTTGTATCTCAGCTCTATGTCGAAGATCTGTGGGAAGCTTTCTATGCTGCAGATAGTTTATAATGCATTGTCGCCAACTTCCTCTTCGATCACATAAACAAATATTGCATCAATTTCTTCATATTGATCTTTGATTGGCGGAATAATCCACTTTTGACGAAGAGAGATATTTGTAGGTATGTCATTTGAAATTGTCAAGGCAGTAGCGATTTGCGAGTGCATTCGCTCTCTTATTCTCTAATCTCGGTATATGTTCCAGTATTACACGCTCGAACTTATCCATCAATCTTCTAGTATAAATGACGTAAGGCTTTAAATCCTCATGTTTCATATCATACTGGTGTGAGAGTTGATTTATAATAAACTTTGAGTCACCATATACCTCTATATATGCGATCCCAATCTCTAGAGCCATTTGTAAGTCAATGATAAGTACTTGGTACTCAGCAACGTTATTTGAACATAACTCTCTGAGCATGAAGCTGTAAGCCTCGTACCTGGCATTAGGAGAAGGCAAGTTAAGAAGAAAACTATAAAATGGGCATTGAGTAGAAAGGTGCCCGAGTTGTGGGGGGAGCAAAAATAGCTAAGTGTTGGCTATGCGTTGGTGTGGCTATGCAATGAGAGTAGCCAAGGCCTGACGGGAGTTGCCACTAATAACAGGCGTTGAAGGTTACTGTGCAAGTTGGTCAGCACAACCATGCGTTGAAGGTTACTGTACATTAGTTGGTCAGCACACCCATGCATTGAAGGCTACTGTGTGTTAGTTGGTCAGCACAGCCATGCGTTGAAGGCTACTGTGCATTAGCTGATCAGCACAATGCGTTGAAGGCTACTGTGCGTTAGTTGGTTAGCACAGCTATGCGTTGAAGAAAAGGTATGCGTCGATTAGTTAAATATATAGAGATGAAGTGGAGATTAAGTCGGTTGTATATATATATGAGTGGACTGAGTGTTTAATCATTTTAACCACATTTCAGAGCTCGAGTTGATCCCATTTCGAAGATGAACAATGAGGGAAGGTAGAAGAAGGTGTTTATGTTGGTTTGGAGTGGAATTCTTATTGTTTTCGTGGAGGAACTAAAGCTGGAACGGAGAGTTCGGCTGGTGTCGCTTAATCTGAGCATCATTTAGTGTTTGAAGAAGAACGAACTGTGGAAGCTGTGGCTAGGATTGAAATTTTAAGGTTAGTAAATTAACTTGATTTCTAGCAATTTTCATGATGGTTGCTTGAGCCAAATTTGAGTAGAAATGTGTTAAACTCCAGGTAGAAGAGATCAGAGCTAAATTGCTAGACGATTGGGAGTAATTCGGGGTGGTTTGAGAATATCTCTCAAACGAAGAGAACTTTCATTTTGAGACCTTGAGGTAAGATAAAGGACTTATTTCTCTACAAGTTCGTAGAAGGGAAGAAGTTCTAAATCTGGTTGGAAATATGACTTTTAACAGATAGAAGTGAGAACTAAAGGAGGAAACTCTGCAGTCGGGTGTCGCTGAGAAATTAAAGTATGATTAGCGAGACGAGTGTCGCTGGGTGCAGAGGAGCTTTTTGTCTCACAAATCTCGCTGGCTCTCGCTAGGTTTCGCTCCTTAGGTAATCTCGCTAGTGTCGTGTTCTACTGTGTGGTTTCGCTTGTAATCTCGCTAGAAAAGTGGAATGTCGATGGTAATCTCGCTAGTGACTTAGAATCTCGCTAATTATGATTTTGTTTTGGGAAAATGAGAGTCTTGGTGAAGGAACGTGATTAAAGTAATTATGCACACTTAATGATCATAGAAAGGAAGTTTAAGGGAAACCTAATGTGAGAATTGTGTATCTACAGGCCAAGAAGAGCTCGAAAAGGCATATAATCCGCTCGGGGCCTAGGACAAATCGTGAGTGACTTTCTATTTCATACAATGACTATTTTTAGCAATGTGTGATAGAAACTATCATGTCATATGGAATCCTATATACGTATTGTCTAAATGCAACACACAGCTGAGGGACCATGTGTGAAGGCCTATGGGGAATACGATATATGATACACAGTGCTGAGAGACCATGTGTGAAGGCACTTAAGAAATTGATTGAAATGGATTCTAATGTCGAGGGACCTTGTGAGAAGGCATATGGAAACCCAGTACATGATAGCTCAATGCTGAAGAACCACGAGTGAAGGCACTTGAGTAGTGGATTGATATGGAACTCAATGCCGAGGGACAATATGAGAAGGCACTTGAGGGTTTGAAATGCCGAGGGACGATATGTGAAGGCATTTAAGTAAGTGAATGATGAGTATTGATACACGAAGATGAGTGCGTTGAGTTTCATTCCGCTTCAGCTAGAAAATGGATAATTGTATCACTTATGCTCTTGTGGTATTGTAGATTTAGGAATTTTTGTATATATATATGTGGTAGTTTTAAGATGACTCATGTTAACTCAAGGAAGTCTATTAGTAATTAGTTAAATTCAGTTACTCACTGGGCATTAGGCTCACGCTTTCTTGCTTGTTTGTTTTATTGTTTAAGGTAACGAGCGTGTCCGGGACTCTTAGCCTACTAAAGATTTTTGTCTGGGCCTGCTTCGGATCAGTTCTCTGGGATAGTTGTAAATACACAGTTTATGTACATATTTTTGTCATGCATGTTCCTTGGAGTATAGTGAAAGAGGGTTTTATGGTGTATAGAACGAATAGTTGTTATGATGATTTATGATTTAAGTATCTGGCTTGAGCGGTTATGTTTAACTTATGGTGTTCAACTAGCATATAGCTAGAAATAAATGATTTGGTGTTGATTAATGTTATAAGTTACGCGGGTATGGGTGTGTACAGGTTCGCACTCATTTCTAGGTTAGGAAGGGAAATCTAGGAGGGGGTGTGATAGAAGCCATATGGGAACATGTGCTTTTCCAGAAAAATGAAGACAACGCCAAAGTACATGGTATAGGGCTCCATGCTTTCGACGTAAAATACTTCTTCATCAAGCAAGTCTTCACATAGTTTCCAGTCTGATGGGATCGGATGATTAGCTAAGAAACCTGCAAATGTTTGACCCTTCACTGCCTTTTGAGGTATATACACAATATCATATTGCTAAAGTATAATCGCCCATTTAGTGAGACGTCCTGAGATGACTAGCCTAGATAGGATATACTTGATTGAGTCGGTTTTCACTACCAAGTGTATAGTGAAGGCTTGCATATAGTGTCTCAACTTGTCTATCGCAAAGAATAATGCAAGACACATTGTCTCAATTGGAGAATAATTTAGCTTGACTCCAGTCAAAGTTCTACTTAGATAGTAGAGCACACATTCCTTACCCCTCTCATTCTTGTGCAAGTAGTGCTCCGATCGATCTTTCTTGTGCAGATATGTATAATATCAATGGTTTTTTAGTGGTCGGTGTGTTCCAACCAGTGGGTTGAGCAAATACTTTTTTATGTTGTCAAATGCATTTTAGCATGCTTGGTCGCATTCAAAGTTTGCATCTTTTCTCATCAATCTCTGAAAGAGTTGACACCAACCTGCAAGATTAGATATAAACCTTCTGATGTAGGCTAAGCAACCCTGAAAACTTCTTAACTCATGCAAATTTTTGGGACTTGGCATTTTCTGCAAGCATCAATTTTAGATTGATCAATTTTTATCCTGAGGTGCCTCACAACGAAGCCAAGAAACTTTTCTGAAGTCACACCGAATGCACATTTAAGAGGGTTCATCCTTAATTGATACTTCCTAAAACAATCAAAGATAAGTTTTTAATCTTTTAGGTGATCATGTCATTTTTTAGACTTCACCACAAGATCGTCGACATAACACTCGACATGTTTATGTAGCATATCATCAAAGATCCTTTGCATAGCTCACTGATATGTAGCACCTGCATTCTTCAATCCGAAAGGCATCACTTTGAAACAATATATACCTTTTGGAGTTCAAAATGTTGTTTTCTCCTAGTCTTCTAAAGCCATTGGAATTTGATTATATCATGATGATCCGTCCATGAATGATAAGGCCTCATGCCATGTGGTGGCATCCACCATGAATTCTATGATTGGTAAAGGAAAATCATCTTTTGGGCAGACATTATTCAAGTCACGAAATCAACACAAACACGTAGCTCACCATTCTTTTTCCTTACATGGACAATGTTGGCTATCCATGTTGGATATTTGACTTCACAAATAAACCCAACCTCAATTAATTTATTAACTTCTTTCTCAATTTGAGGAACAAGTTCCAGTAGAAAGCATCATTAAGCTTGCTTGATTGGTTGATACCCTAGTTTAATTGCTAGGTGATAGATAACCACTTTTGGATCAAGCCTGGACATTTTCTTTATACAACCAAGCAAAAACATCTTTATATGCCGTGAGTAAGTTCACATATTTCTTTTCTTCGTCATCAGCAAGTTATGCACTTATGAAGGTTGGATGAGGCTCCTCTATTGCGCCAAGGTTGACTTCCTTTAGCTCATCAACTGTTGATTGGCTACCATCCTCATATGATGATAGAGCTTCTTCTGCATCCTCTTCAAGCACCTCAGACTCTGATGCTTCTTCTATTGTGACATGGCAACAACTTGCTGCCTCTTCTTCATCGTCTGGGTCATTCACTTTAGGTCAAGTAATGATGACGTCATGTCGTTTTACTTTTAACGAACCTTCTGTATTTACCAAAACAAGCAATTTCCTTTTTGTTCTTGATGGAACAACTCTCCGAATTTTTTTGTCACTTTTCACCTTGCTTGCTTTGTCTGAGACCAATGTGGGAGATCACTTTGGTTTCTTGTTGTGGTCACGCTTAATCTCTCAAAAGCAGATGCTTGTGGGGTAGTAATTGGACACACATTATTTATCTTCTTTGGGTTGCACTTAGCCTCTGAAAAGCTGAAAGTCTAGTATAGCCAGAAGTTGAAGGTTGATTCTTATCTTCAACGACAAGCATACTTAGCCTTTGAAAAACCAATGAACGTGCCACTAAAGGAGCAATGTGACTAAAGGTAGACGTTCTTTGACCTTTGCTTCTCTTGTCTTCTTTAGAATCATTGCTCTCTTCCATGGTAATGTGACATGTATCTGCAACTTTTGTTTTTCCTTTCCTATTCATGCGAATCAGCTCAGAGGGTTTATATTCGAGTCTGACCCTTGAATAAGGAATATATATCCTTCTTTTTGAAGCTTCCTTTGAATAGGGAAAAGTTCAAGCCTTTCATCAAATATCTTTAAGCTTTTAAACTTAGTATGAGTTGTAAATTCATAACATGCCTTTTCCAGTAGCTTATATGCCTTTGGATCGAAACCGTCTTTTGTTCGTTTTAATGGAAGGGTCGCTTTCACCACCTCTTTCTCAATCTTTTTAACTCCACCCTTGTTGATCTTTGTAAGTGGTGTGGTGAAGCTTTCTTTCAAAATTTTAACGTCTCCGATCATTAGATTTTTGGAGCATTATGCAAATGGTGATGCTCCTTTCTTCCGTCAAGAAAGAGGAACATAGCGTAAGACAGAAGATTTTGAGTCCTTTTCTTGTGTGCTTATCATCCTTTCGTTCTTTGACATTTGGGTGATTGACTTATCATTCCCCCAGCTGCTAAAAGCATCTACTTCACTCAACTTCTTCATCGTAATCATTCGTTGCTTGGACTTATAGGAGCCTTTGGCCACAGAATCTTCAGTTGATATAACTTCACTGATATTATCACTTTTCATGTAAAACTTTGCGTCAGCAAAATGAGATTCAACCTCTAAGAATGGCTTGGTGTTAGCATCAACTTTTCTGATTCCTTATTGTCCTCCCTGATTAAAGCCTTGGATCACTAGCCTACTATTTGATAATTCATCCATCGAAATGCCTAATTGATTCATAGTCGACTCTGGCATTATGTTGACAGTTGAACCATCGTCAATGAGGATCCGACTAAAATTTTTGCTCTCGAACATATTGTTGGCTCATAACTTGTTTTGCATAAAGTGGATTAGATGTTATAATTTCAGTACAAAGTTTGTATCGAGAATTATTCAAGTATGATCACTAATTAGCAAGTTTTCCTATAAAAGCCTAAGTGTAAGTTTCTATAGGTTTCCTGGTGAGTCCAGGGTTGAACGCAGTGATTTGTAATAAAGTAGGTGTTGAGACTAGATACAAAAACTATGCAGTGACTATACATGTATTAACAAGGTGAGGTAGAAACGGAGAATATTAGTCAAATGTCATTTAAAGTCAGATAGCATGCGTTGAGAATGATGGTGGAACCATGTGATAATAATAGAGTCAACGCAGAAGCTAGTTGTTACTTAAGCATATCTAAGAATATTTACATACCTACAAACTTTGGGTTTGAGAATCCATCTCTCAATGTTTCGACGCCACATTAATCTTATCTCTAAGATGCATGGTAAGTTTGCGTTGGCAAAAGATGAACTACATCTCTGAACTTCATCTAGTCTTGATAAATGCTAAAGATTAACTATCTACTCTCTCAAGCTAGACAGTCGTGCTTGTTAAATTTGTTTGTCAAACAAAGCTATGCAAGCTAATGATATGCATTAATCAAAATGTAACATACTTAATATTGCTTAAGAAAAACTAGCTTCTAACATCTACTCATTCAACATACAAGCAACATGGTGTAAAGTATTTAATATGGAAATGAATGGAAGATAATCGTTAATCGAACTTATATTAAGCAAATAAACCATTCTCTCGAATGTCATTAACAAAGCATAAGTAAGAAGGAGGGAAATGAAGATAAAATAGAAATGGAAGATGTCAAGCCACCACTGGCAATGTCTTGATTCATGGAGGCTTGAGATGGTTGCTATCTGATACATAAATGACATAGGATGAAGGTTCTCACTCACTGGGAGATGACTATGAAAATTCTCAGAATCCTTCTCACAGAAGAGCTTGAAATGAAGGCTGGTTATGGTTAGGGAGAATTTGTGCAGAGCTTTCGCCTCTTGAACTCCTTTCTCTCCTCCTTTGAATGGAGAAGCTTTGGGCTATTTATAGGCGTCGAAAAGGTGCACTCATGATAACCTGACACCTTTGCATTAAATTCCATGCCCTACTGCGTAGACTTTTCACATCGTCAGTCCATTGGTTCTACTATAATCTGATAACGTGTAATCCTTTTATATATTGACACGACAGCTATTGCCCAAGCGTCTGTATCTGCTTTTTCTTCTCAGCGCATGGTCTTGATGCATGGGTTTTCACTTTTTTTGTTCTCGCAACAGCTTCCTCTTTGGTACTTGAGTTATTTGTGCTTTTTTACTACTTAATCATGCGTTAAGAACAGAAAAGCTCATATTTTTTCAGGTATATTCTTTTGTAAATTGTGCCAACACGTGGTAATACATATTACACAATTCAACTGCCAAAATCATGCATTTAGCCTTAAAGTTACTCTAATTAATTCAAATAGTGACTATAATAACTTGTATTTCTACAAGTTATCACATATCCCTAAAACAAATAAATGACTATTATGAAGTTTTGATCCAAGTAATAAATCTTCATTAGTGAATGATATCGCTATACAACATGAAGCACATGTATTTGCTTGAGAAGTAGAAGCAGTTGGATGACTATCTTCTTTTAATATTTCGATAAGCGCATCTTTGGTCTTCCGTCGGAGTGACAACAAATCATTTATGTTGAAAGAAGGTAGTTTTTCCCGTCAAGTCGTTGCTTCTACTGAATTTGAAGAAGTGCCATCATCTTCTGTCGTACTGACCACATGACATGTACATTTTCAATTGAAAAGCTCTTTGGAAAGATGTCTTTTAAAGTTATTGATTGTCGAGGTCGAGGAAGCTCCTCGCTTTCTTCCATGATTGGTCGAAGTCTTCTCATACTTGACCTCGTTTTTCTTCTTTGGGACTTATTTTTTCTTTTATAGTTTTGGTACGAATGGAATTCTTTCTGAATAAAATTTTGTTTACGCCTCTTTCGACGAGTTACCAATGTCCATCCACCATCTGCATCTTGTACTTGTTCTTCTTGTTCTTCTTTTTCTTTGGAGTCAACTTTCTGAAGGCCGGTCTTCCCTGAGGCCTTCGGTGAAGAATATATAACAATAGGCTCAAGAGATCCAAACTAGATTAAACTTCCCATTGCAGACAAAAGAATATCAAAATGAATTATTACTACGACGTGATTTGTCTGCGCCACATCATCGAGGTCCAGCTCAACCTTTTCCTCTTGAGGCAACTTCAAAATTAACTCCTTTAATACAAAGTATTTTTCTACTGAATGGCTAACAACTCGATGATGTTTGCAGTAATTGGGATCATTTACTCTCTTTATTTCTACAGGTCGTTTACATTCAGGAAGCTCAATGAGCTATTTCTCCAGTAACTGCTCCAACATATCTGGAAGATCGGAGTCTAGAAAAGGGTAATTTTTTTCTTGTCTTTCTTTCAACGTTAGTCGTTGCTTCTCACCTCCATTTTAGCGTTTCTCAATCTTTTTCTCTTTGGAGATAAACTTTAAAGAGGTCATATTCACGACCATAGCTTCTTTAGTAGCACCCTTTGATACCTTCTGGGCGCTCTTCACTTCTTTCCTTTTTTTCTCTACTTCTAGGACTAGTAAATCGTTGCTTCCTCTATTAGCAATGCTCAGCTCGATTATCATGAGCTCGGGTTGCTAATTCCTCAAAGGTGTGGGGTTTTATCCCTTACAGGATGTACAGAAGTCCCTAGTGCATTTCTTGAGTGCACATTTCGACGGCTGATAATTCTGTTAATCTATCCTTGCAATCAAGGCTTAATGCTTTCCAACGATTGATGTAGTCAATGACTGGCTCGCTTTTTCTTCGTTTGGTGGCGGTGAGCTCTATCATACTAACGATACGCTTAGTATTGTAGAAACGATTGAGGAATTCTCTTTCCAACTACTCCGAACTATCAATAGTTTTAGGTTCTAGGTCAGTGTACCAGTCGAAAGCATTTCCCTTCAGAGTTCGAACAAACTGTTTGACTACCAGGTCTTTATGGTTCCTGCATTCTCATATGTTTCAATGACGTGAGCAACATGTTGCTTTGGGTTGCCCTTCCCATCAAACTGTTGGAACTTGAGTGGCTGGTACCCATTTGGCATCCTTAGGTTGTCAATCCTCTTTGTATATGGCTTGGAATACAAGAGGGAAGTCTGACTAGGTCCACTATATTGAGCCTTAATGGAGTTTGCAATCATCTCCTACAATTGCTGAACAGACAAGCAAGCAATTGAAGTTGAATCTTGGAGCTGACTATCTTGCAAAACATTCTTCCCTTCGTCATTATTCTTGACTGTGGGTGTATAACTCAATTCAGCAGCGTTACGACTCTCAATATGATTCTTCAACTGTCTTCAGCAGCATGCTAACTTTCTTTTCGAGCTCAGCCATTCCCTCCTTACTTGTTCCTACGTCGGCCATCATGACTGACATCACATTTGGGTGTGATGCCTCCTTGCTTGATTGTTCAGAAGTCGAGGTGTGCTTGTCAACTGCAGGGTTTTCCTTGATAAAGACCCCAACTTTTGGGTCCCTCGAGATCCGCTCCCATATATTCCTCGCAATCTCAAAAGCTGGTTGCTCGTCAGTTGTTACATTTCCTTGGAGTGGCTGCGAGTAATTGGTCTTCTGAATGTGTCACTTGAAACTTTGGAAGCGTTGTCTTTAGACGCCATTACTTCTTGAGATATATCTTGTGCATGAAAGGTAGAGATGTCCCACTGTGTGTGCCAATCTATTCGATGAGATTTCGAAAGAAATTTAGTTCGTGGAATTTGAACTTTGTATTTATATTAATTTATGTATTTTTTAGTACAATCTCTAGTATTTGATCCCTTGATTCTTTCTCTCAAAAAAAAAAAAAAAAAAAGTTACAAGCAACTTGAATCTTCCAAATCTTCTTTGAGCCTTCAACTTCAAAGTCTTCAGCTTCAGAGTCTTTGATCTTCAAGTCTTTAGAATTCCGGTGCTTGAGAACCTCGATCTTCAGTTCTTTGGAATTTCAAAGCTTCAATCTTCAGAGCTTGTGAGCTTGGGAGCTTCGGTCTTCAGATCTTAAGAGCTTTGGTCTTTAATTCTTCATAACTAAAATTTCCAAAGCTTCAATACTTTGTTACTGAATTGTCCAACCTCCTTAAATGAAGAGGGAGACTCTCTATTTATAGGGATTTTCGTGGGCTTGGGTCCAACTGATTTTTGGGTTTGGGCTAAAGTTGGGTTTGGACCTAGTTTTTCCTTTAGCCCAAGTTTTCCAATTTTATCGATCGCGGACCTTGCTTAATCACCATTGAAGTTGATAAGTTTGCTATTGTGATACAATGGTGGAATTGAAGACATGTGACATTTTCTAGTGGGCCATTTGCTTGTCTCCAAACTTTCATTTTAAGGGCACAATAACCTTTCATTGGCCCAAAATTTGATATAATTGACATGGGTCATGATGATGTGGCACTTTTCAATTGGTCAAAATTTCTTCTTTACAACCACTATTAAAAAAAAATGTCTTGTAGCACCTTATTTGAAAGCCCAATATCGTGGAATTGAATTCAAGATAGGAAGCTATAATCAATACCCAAAAATTTTCTATTCTTCACTTGGAGAAGCACAAGTACTATGGTCCTTGTTCTTCACTGGGCGACGAGTGCGACAATAACGATCAGAGGAGGGTTGAAGAAGATGTTGGAGAAGTGGAAAAGAATAAGAATTTCACGTCATTAAAAGAAATAATATTAAATTAATAAAAATCGTCAAACCATCTAGCTAACTCATCATTTAATAGCCACACCGTTTTATTGTTAGTCAACTAACTGTCTATGTAGCCTTAGGGACCGTTTAGAACCATTTCTCAAACCTCGATGACTAAAGTGTTCATTTTCTCAAACTTCAGAGACCAAATAGACATCAATTTTAAACCTCATGGACCAAAAGTGCATTTTGTCCTCTTTTTTTTTTTTTTTTTAAAGAATCATTCTTTCTAATTCACCATGTTTTTCTCAACCATTCAAACGTCATAGTGACTGTTTGCATTGTTTGTGAATAAAAAGAAAAAGTCATAACGTTTTCTTTCATGTGTTAATGATTAAATATGTTTCTAAATGTATATGTTGATGTCCCATTTACTATTTAATAACAAATCTAATTTTGTTACTAACAATTTTATNAAAAAAAAAAAAAAAAAAAAAAATCATGAGAGATAAAATAAACATTTTTGAACTAGAAAGACCAAAATGAAATTAAACCTTCTTTATTTTCATTTTTACTTTTATTTTATTTTGAATAATCATGATCACCATTCCCCAACCAAAATATCATGATGATTCCATCAAATATCTATGTACAGAAATCTCAATAACATTACAACAAAACTTAAAATTAGTGTAAATCATATCCACCATGGGAGCTCATCATTTGAACCTCACTCTCTTCAGGATGCACTCTCTTCTTCCCTCTAATAGGAACCCCAAAAAGCTTCACCATCCCACTTTCCTCTTCTAATCGAATCTCGGGCGACGTTGGCAGCGGCGGCGACTGATGGTCCAACTCGACCAGCTTTGGAACTGATCTGCTGCCATATTTGTGATCGAGCGGTTTGACGTGGTTTTGGATGAAGTAGATGATGTCGGAGTAAAGATTCTTCATTTGGGCCAACTCTGACAATAGCATGAAGTTTCTCCGCCGTAGACGACGGTTGTCGTGCGTCAGCGCCGCTAGGATGTCGGGATCTGAGGAGGAAGTGGTGGTGTAACAGAGGCTGAGTTGGTGGTGTTGTTGTAGATGAAAGAATTGGAATGGAATTTGTTGATTATTGTTGTTGTGATTATGGGACTTTCTTCTTTGAATATCTAATAGTAATCTTCTCTCTCCTTTCTTGAAGTTTTCATTCCCAAACTCCCATCTCTCTGCTACTATTTTCTTGAATCCCTACCATGAGAGAGGGGAGAAAATCCAAGCATAACTCAATTAGCTTAATTAGTACTTAGCCAAACAATTTGTTCTTATACATTGTAATACATAAAACTAATTATAAGATTAATCATATTGCAAAATTACGGACAATTTGTTCTTATACATTATAATATGTAAAACTAATTAAGATTAGTTACATATTGCAACATTGATAATACAATTCTTTTACTCAAGCGTTGTTAGTTTGAATTATTCTTCAAATGAGAGAGCCAACCAACTTAAGTATAACCCAATTAAAAGTGGCTAGACTTTGATGTACTTTTTAGAGGTAGTAGTTGAGATCAATACGAGAGCTTCAAATGGTGCTTAAGTACACTTGTGGTCTCTACTAGGTCCAAAAATTCCATCAAGATATGATGCTAATTACCCAAGCATCATTCATGAGATAGTTAGCACTAATTAACAACGACCTTCATAAGAAAAAACCGAACTAAAGAATATATATAGCTCAAATGGTTTAACCCTAGTGTCATTTTCCCTTTAGTTACAAGTCATAGGTTCAATCTCCATCATAATCCAAGTAACGCTCATATTCTCTCATAGCTTGTAGGTTAAAAGAATCATCCACTGGCAACGTCGTAGCTAGCTCGAGCGGTTTCTACCATCCTACTCAATGACTCATAAGTTCAAATTCTCCCCTTGACATTATACTCTAATAATAAAGATAACTAGATGTCAAGAAAAACGAAAAACGAGAATGGAATAAGAAAGAGAGAGAGAGAGATTCATACATAAGTGTTGAGTTGTCTAACAAAGCTTGAGAAATTGTTGTGTTTGAAGTAGTTGGGAAGAATATGAGTAGCAAACTCAGAGGGTCTCCAAACAATAAAGGTTGTATGAGATTGGCCCCAAGAAACAATGTGATCAGTGGTAGGATCCTCCACCAAATCATAAGTTTTTGTCAAAAACGGCGCGGGATTTGCCTTCTGAGACTCAACTGAACAAAATCCCACATTATAATTCTCTATCATCTCCTCCATTTTTTCTTCCATTTTTCTTCCCTCACACATTCTTTCTTCTATATACACACACTCTCACACTCACACCCACTTTTTTCTTCTTTCTCTCTTTAAAATTTTCTCTCTCTCATTATTATTATATATAATTGCTTTGCTTTACTTTTTAAGAAACAACATATGACTATGTCACTAATTTGTAAAGCTATATTATTCTTCTTTCTCTCTTTCATCTCTCTATCCCTCTCTCATCCTTTGAGAAAGCACATGACCTTCACATGTAAAACATTTGTTTCTATACCATATTTTATGTATATATATGTATATATATCATAGATTTATAAGGATTAAATAGCAATTTTAGTCCCTATAGTTTGTTAAAATCTTCATTAATGTGTCAACGTAGTTGAGATATTTCATGCACCTAGTGACCCACACTAATTTGTACCTTTTTCAGAAAAAAAATTTATAAATAGTTCCTATTATAAGAACTATTTATGAGACTTTTATCAAACCATAAACACTAAATTTTAACATTTACAATCATAGGGACCAAATTATAACTTTCTCCAAACTATAGGGATCAAGTTATTATTTAACCATTTATAACGGTTGTCTTACGTCTATCTCTATCTTTCACTGTAGATATATCTAATAGTCAAGTGTTATATGTGAATTTTTTTTTTTCATTTGAGTTATGGAATGAGTTTTGTGATATATACATATATTATGAGGTACTTACGTTTGTTATTTTTCTAAAGAACAATGTGTGAGTGTGAGAAAATTTGAACCTTTAACCTTTTGGTTGATTCTAATGTTTTAATTTAGTTGAGTCATAAGTACATTGCAAATATGGAATAAAAGTACACTACCAATTTTGGATATCCTTACTATTATCCTACCTATAGGTGAAATGTATGTGTCTAGATGGAAGCAAAAACACAAATGCATATGTTTAGTGCATAGAACAATATGTCAAGTTTATACAATTTTCATGGTTATTCTTTGTTGGTTGTTGGTTTCTTAAAGTTCATTATTGTTAGTATTTTTTTTCGAATATGAATTTAAATTCAAACGTGTTATTCATTTATTTGATTATAGATATCAACCATATTTAAATAACTTTGGAAGTGCATTCAGATATACATATGGAAAGCTCTCATGCCATCGAGAAAGCTAGTTATTTGACCATAAATAAAAATTTGTAAGATAGAAAACAAAGAGTGTATATCGGTGTAGTTCTTGCAACACTAGCTTTGATGTTTAAGTCAAGAAATATAGTGAAAAGTTGTATCAAATTAGACTTTTGAGAATGAAGTTTGACTTAGTAAGACGTACCTCCATATTGAAGTTATAAAGATTCGAGGTACACTCCAAAGGCTTACTGGAACCACACCTCGGCATTGCGCTTTAGGCCCTAAATAGAGTTTTTCAGGCTCAAATGTTGGGTCTTGATATGCTTTATCAATATTTTATGACGTATTTTGTTAGATCCAAATTCTCTCGTGACATTAATTAATAAATTACAACTTTTACTACATACACAGTTATTATAATTAGTCCTGTAAAGCACTTCAAGTTTTCAAGAGTAATGTAACATTGCAAAAGATAAATAATTGTAATCTCATAAAAACAAGAGGGGAACCAAAAAGAGAGGGGTCCCAAAGTTTGAATGTGTATTTTATTTTATATAAAAGGCAAAGGGAGAGATAAGAACATTCCTAGGCTTTATTCATTTATTTGTTCTTTGTGCATCCCAATGCATGCCCGTGACGAATTAAGATTAAAAAGAAAAAATAAATTAGGGGATTATTTTGGTGTCTGCAAAGGAGGGAATAATATATATATATATATATATATTTTTGGTGATGCAAAAAATAAAGGAGAAAAAAAAAAAGAAAATCTGAGAACTGAAAAATGATATTCTATTTGCTTCTTTTTTCCTACTTCTTCTGCCAAAACTGGCTAAAGGGGACACTGAATCACTGTCTTCAAAAGAATATTGGTTTTTCTTTTAATTATTTTTTAAATTTATTATTATTATTATTGCCCTTTTGAGACCCTTTCTCTGGTTTCTAGGACAAATCTAGCCATCTCATTCCCACCCCTACTATGTGACCCAACCTTTCAATTGGATTATTATTTTATTTTTTTTATTTTTATTTTTTATCTTGGTTGAGTAGTATTAACCTGGTTAAAATGCAATTTTTTGTTTTTGTATTTTGAGATTTGTTCAATTTTAGTCCTGCACTTTTAAATGCTCAATTTTAGTTCTGTATTTTAAGTAAATCTTAAATTTAGTCTATTGAAATTAGTTTTTATTGAAATTGATTAAATAATAATAATAATTTTTATGCAAAGATCGAAACACAATATGTAAATATATTTTCTAAATTTATAGTAAAAATGCTAATAAAAAATAAAAAGTAATGAAAAATCTATAATAAACTAGTAGTAGGGGCTACAACTGAACAAACTCCAAAGTATAGCTAGAGACCAAAATAATATTATAACCACTTTATGCCGTTGAGAGTAGTAACACATGTAATTTTTAAAAATTGTGAGGCTTCTCCACTTTTTCAATGTGGAATATAATCCTTAATTAACATGTCCTTTATGATGTGTGTCTATTCAGACCTATTAATTTTTTGGTCATATATATACTTTATTTTAAACGGAGTGTTCATTTGGCTTTTATTGGTCCTTTTAACATAATTAAATAGTATGAATAGTTCATATATAATTAGAGAAATCGGCAAAATAAAACCTTAGTCTTATGAAGGAAATGTTTAGTCTTTGAATAACTGGAAATGAAGGAAACTTTTATATTAAAATGATTGTGTAATGTTTATGTATTCTAAGATACTATACAACATTGAAAAATAATAAATGATAGAAAATTATTATAAATAAAAAAATATATCAAAATATTTATAAATATAGAAAAATTGTACTGTCTATCACTTAAAATCTATTACGGTCTATCGCTGATAAACAGTTAATATTTGTAAATAATTTTGCTCATTTTACCATATTTAAAAACAACCATAAATGATATGTAAATATATTGTTAAAGTATTTTGAATATGTTATTTAGTGTCCCAAACGACGTGTTCTAGTGGGAGCTTAGAGACAATATCCTCCATGCCTAGATTGTTAAGGAAGTATAATTAATTTTTTTTTTATTATTATTCTCACATATCTAAGAAGATGAATTTGTTAACCACTGCCTTCCTATATTCCAAAAGCATATTTTGAAATCCCAACCATAAAATCTAGAAAACCAAAGAAAAGACATTTCTCAAAACTAATTTCTTTTAGCTTTTAATTTAAAGTTTATTTAACTAAGATTCCAAAAGCTATTTAGAGAAGAGAGAAAGTAAATCAATAAAGTAATATTATCAAGGAACCTTTTAATTAAAAGGTTAAAGAACACTTTTTGGTATTATATATTTATTGAAGAAATGATTTAATCTTTGAATCTCTATATGTAATATATGATTTAGTACATGTATTATTTTTAAATTTTTAATGATTTGATTTTCAAATTTTAACATGTAATAGTTTTAGCTCTTATAGTTTCACAATTTAATTTCCATTTGTAAAAATCTTACTTTGAGATTCACGAAGATTTTTAAACCTATATATAAATCAACAAATTGACCAAAAAAAAAATCAAATGTATTAGTTATAAACTATATAAAGAAAAATTGTGTTATTTTTACGTTAGCATGCAAAATCTTTTAAGGATTAAATTACTATATATTAAAGTTTGAAGACTAAATTTTTATACAATTGAAAGTAACAATGACTAAATTATTATTAGTAGAAGACAAAAAAGTGAATTTTCAAAATTAAAAAAAGAAAAAGAAAGTAGGGCTAAATGTTTGTTAGGGAATGGAACTGAATTGAATAATGAGGAAGATTCTATTCCAAACTAATAAGTGTTAAATTTGGTCAGAGGTTCTGAATGAATGCTGTGGACATATTGTGCATTACATCACATGCTCCTTTCTCCATCTCCATGTGATTGTGACCCACAAAACCCTTCTCTTCTTTAATAATCCATAGATCTAAACCTTTGTCTTACTACTAACTCTTTACTTTTGGATCCAACATCTTATGACCAATTTCATTTCTACTCAACCACATTATATAAATATATATTAAAGTAATTCATCACTACTTCTAGTACCAAATGATCAACATGTTTGGAATGACTCTTCAACGGTTTAAAAATACTTTAGCAAAATTACTATTTTAATCTTTACTTTTTTTTTTTTTTTTTTTAAGAATATGTGTGTTTCGTTTCAAAGTTCTAAAATGTATTTTTTTTTTTTTTTTAGTTTTAATATTTATCAGAATAGGACAAAATAGGTTTTGAAGGTCTTTGATTTTTTTTTTTTTTAAAAGTAATTATATGATATTCAAAATTAGAAAAAAATGGTTCTAGAGAAGAGATATTTTTAAAAACTATTCTTCTAATTTAAAATCTCATATAATTATTTAAAATAATCATAAAAAATATTTGAGAGACCATATATTTAAGGCCCGTTTGATAACGTTTCCATTTATTATTACCTATTTCTCGCTACTTGTTTCTTGTTTCATGTTTCTTCTTTTTAAAACAAGAAGCAAGACTATGTTTGATAATTATTCATGTTTCTTGTTTCTTGAAAAAAAATAAAAAGAAACAATTTTTTTTTTGATAACTATGTCATGTTTCTTGTTTTTTTCCTTGTTTGTTTGTTTGTTTTTTTTTTTTTTTTTGTAACAATATAATATAAAAAAGGAAGATCTGTCATACGTTAAACATAAAAAAGATATTATAAAAAGTTTATGTCATCTAATAGAAATAAGTTTCAATGACAACTAAATATAATAACAAAGTTGTATCATATTCTTCATATGTTGCCCAAATTTGATCGACACTGTCATCTCTAACTTGAGCCATTTGTCTAAAATGATGTTGAGTCAAATCCAACTTAATTATATAATTATGTAAATGTCATGGTTATAAAATATTGAAGTTAAGCTAAATGAATGTCTTAGTCAGAAAAATTTATATATTGTAAAATTCTACGCAGTTTTAGATATACTAAAAATATTAAAATTAAAATAATACATAACACACATATTGCAAAATTTAATACTCAAAAGTTGAAATATAAAAGAATTAATATACATATTGAAAATTAAAATAATATATAAATCTAAATATTGGAAAATTTTAAAATTTAAAATTTAAATAAAATATAAATATATCATAATTATTTTTGTAAATAGCAAAATTAATAAAGAAAAAATAAAATATAAAAGATGGAAACAAATGTAAAAAAAAAATAATAATAAAAGTGCCCATATTGGGAGTTGAATTTTGCAATATAAAAAAAATTAATATACATATTAAAAATTAAAATAATATATAAACTTAAATATTGGAGAATTTTAAAATTTAAAATAACATAAAATATAGGGTTATTTTCAAATATAAAAAAATGAACCAAAATATTTACAAATATAGCAAAATCTTATTATCTATCTGTGATAGAACGTAATAAACTACTATTTGTGTTTATTTGTCGGGCCCCTTGTTCAACAATTCTTTCATTTAAAATAATTTCCCTAAAATATAAATATTGGAGAATTATTTTTGTAAATAACAAAATTAATAGAAAAATAAAAATAAAAAAATTTAATGAAAAAAACATATTCTTCAAAAAAAATGAAAATAAAAATTAAAATCGAAAATGTCCAAAAAAAGTTGCTTCAGGTGGGATTCAAACTCGTGAGGAAGTTAGTTACCATGGGCACCTGATACCAATACACCAAAAGCTAAAGATGGTTACTAATTGGAATGATAGAATAGAAATAGAAACAGAAACCAGATAAACTACTTTTTATTGTTTCTCAATTTTGACCCATTTTTTAGAAATGTTTCTTAAAATTTAGAAACAAAAAAGGAAGCAGTTATCAAACAAGCCATTTCTTAGAAAATGAGAAACAGAAACAGGAAACAGGAAACGAGAACATTATCAAACGAGCCCTTAAAAACTCAAAACTAAAAAGAACATTTTGAAAACTTAGAAACCAAATGGACTAATTCTTATAAACTTGGGGACTAAAAAGATATGTTTTGAAAACTCAGGGCCCAAACGCACATATTCTTCAAAATTTATGGATTAATTTTTCCAAACACTTTTTTAAAGCATTTAGAAAAGTCACATTACTCTAAACATGTAAACCCTACATTTAATAGTACGACAAGTGTTATTATCATTCCTAAATCACTTAAGCTCCTTTTGATAACCATTTGGTTTTTTGGTTTTAAATAAAAGTTAAGTTTATTAGACATTCATTCTACTTGTAAATGTTTTTTTTTTCTTTTTTTCTTT
>QLSR01000240.1:30536-49762 GCA_031780015.1 Citrullus colocynthis | reverse complement strand
TCTGTACTATAATTCTGTCCTCACTTACATGCTATGATCTCTCCCAAGCTATTTACACAAACATCTGAGCCTACCATATTTACTAGCAAGAAAATAAAGAAGAATAGAGGAAATTTGAGACAAAGAGATACCAAGAATTCCTGTGTAATAAGAGAGGGGAACATCAGTGTGATCAATTTTAAAGAGAGCTTCTGCTTCTGAGGTTGAAAGCAGAGAATATTCTTCCCAACCCGTCTTCCCCCACACAAAGTCGCCTTTCTTAAACTTGGGATGATCAGAATCCACAACTTTCCCAACTCCATATCCCCTAATAGGCTGCAAAAACAAAGGAAAACAGAGCTCAAAATGATCCAAAGTATGAAAGAGATGAAAAAGACAGAAAAATGACGTCGTTTCGTGGGCCCTACCAAACCAGGAGTGAAGGAAACAAAATCAATGGAGGGATTTTCGAACTTGTGCATACAAGCATGCATATAGGGATCACAGGAAAGGTAAAGATTTTTTAGAAGAAGTCCATTGGAGCCATGGGGGACATTCAATTTAATGGTTCTGTTGGAAATCACTTCGAGATCCGACTCTTTGGGGGAGGCGCCGCCGGTGACATAGTCTTTCAAAATCACCTGTTTGTTGGTTACTTCGCCATCGCCGCCGTGGCTCTGCGTCATCATGAAAAGAGGAAGAGATGAAAGAAGAAGTATGAAAATGGAAAATGGGATTTGTTCTTTTTTTCTGATTTTTCATTGTTGGACTTGGAATATATAGCATAAAGGGTAGTGGAGAAGAAGAGTCTTGAAATTGAAAGAAGAACCCCACTCAAAAGGCAGATTGAATTCCATTCACTCTTCCCAGTTTCCAACCTTACATTTCTTCTTTACTTAATCTTTCTTTCTTAAAAAGGCCATTTGCTGAATTCAGCTATTTTAAAGCTCTAAAATAGTAAATGACCTAATTTTTTTAAAAAAAAAATGTCAGATGATGTCATGATTATGTAAAATTGCACCTTTTTATTTTTTATTTTCTCTTTTCTCTACTTCTCCAGCTTTTCTTATTTCTTTTTTTTTTTTATTTTTTCTTTTGTCTCTTCTTCATAACTCCTTCCCTTTGTTTCCTTCTTTTCTCCTCTTCCACTCTTCTCTCTTTTTCTTTTTTCTCTTCTTTTTCTCCTTTATGGTTTGAAAATGACATTTTAAAATAATAGAGATAAAAAGGGAAGGCAACCGGCAATATAAATATAAATTAGTATATTCCCTCGTATACCACTAATTACACTTTCTTTTACAAAAATAGCAAAACACAAATTTGTTTTGAAATATGGAAAAATCCATGAATAGCAAGTGAGTTATTTTTATATTAATCCCACTTTTTAATTACATTGTAATTAATCCAATAGCTTTCTTAATTAGACTGTAATTAATCGAACATATAATGCGACTTTATTGATATCCTTTCCAACCCAAGTGCCTCTCTCCATGTAATCATCGAGAGGGGCACCACCAAGCGAGATCGAGACCTGCATCTTGGCCTTGGATAGGGTTCCAAACCTGCCTGCGCTTCTTCAAATATCCCAAAAGGAGATCGAGACCTGCATCTTGGCCTTGGATAGGGTTCCAAACCTGCCTGCGCTTCTTCAAATATCCCAAAAGGTAGGACTAACAAGCGAGAAACGTCGACTAAGGAGAAGGACAGGGGTCGCTAGGTCAGAAAAGCGATAACTCAAAATTCTCCCCAAGTAGGATTTGAACCCACGACCAGTCAGTTAACAGCCGACCGCTCTACCACTGAGCTACTTTGGTTAATTAAAATTGTATTGAATTCTCAAATTTTGTAGACCTTCTAATTCCAAAAGTTGTTTTGAAATTTAAATCTCATATTATATTAATTTTCATTTGACTTTCTCATCAGCCTTTTAAATTACACTGTAATTAGTCCTACAACTTTCTTAATTAGTCTATAATTAATTTATTCTAAATTTTTAGGGTCAACTAAGTTCCTCTTCCATACGGCTAATTTTCGATAAATCTCGTGATTTAATCTAAAAATAATCCAAATTAGTATCTCAACTATCTTCTATCTTCAAAAGTTATTATATTTTATATTATATTAATTTTCCTAATTGGTATTTTATATTTTTATTATAATACTCTAAATTTGTATCTCAACTATCTTTTATTTTTAAATTTTGTTTTGAATTTTTAAATCTTGTAGATCTTCTATCTCGTTTTGAAATTTAAAATCTTATATTATATTAATTTTCTCAACTGACTTCTTATATTTATATTATATTGTCTCTTAATCTTAACTAAAATCATGATTTTAAAATTATTTTTATCATTAACCCTATTATAGATTTGTTTTAAACATAAGATTTCATATTACATCTCTTTTTTATTAATTCTTTTTATTTTTAAATTTAGAATCATATTATCTTTGTTTTAAATTTGTTTTTCACGGGGTTTAGTTCATACCTTCTTGTCTTAATTCACTCAGCCTTATATTTCATTAAATTGAAGCATAGTCAACATGCAATTAAGTGTCCAGTGCTTTCATTGTTCTTATTTTGTTTCCTATCCTGTTAATGCCAGATTAAGGGTTTTGTTCATCCCACTATCATGACTTATAGTTTTATAAATTTATCACTCTCGGATGGACAATGATCGGAGCAAACAGATTTGATTGAATATTGTACCCTATCGAGTCTCAGCCTCAATGAAGGTCGATGAAGCATTTCTCACTCTCCGGTTATTGATTTTGAAGTGATGGATGGAAATGAACTTTGACTTGGGAAGATGAAATAACTGGTGGGTTTCAATTTTGAACTTTGATTGGTACGTGTCCCTGTTATTTGGTGGGTTTCATGTTGAATAGGGTTTAGCATTAGAAGATGGATTTGGTAGTGGTTTTTTGCACACCAAAAGTACGTTGGTATATTTTAATTAAAGTGTATTTAACCATCGTTCTTAATAAAGGTAGTGAATTTTGGCTTTAGGAAGATGAAACAGTGAGTTTCAATTTTGAACTTTGGCCGACACGAGTCCCTATTTGGTATTGGGAAGATGAATTGGCGGTTGTGGTTTTTGACACACTAAAGGTATGTTGGTGTGTTTTAATTAAAGTGTATTTAACAATCTTCCTTAATAAGGTAGTAACATTTTTGTTGAACGATTGAGGGATAATTTAAACTTTTATAAATTCATAATTAATTATGTTTAGTTCTTTTTGTCATTTCTACAAAAGGAAGGTTGATTTGATATTTTTGCAAGTGAAAAGATAAAATCTATTGTTTCTCTTAAATTAACACAAGTACGATGAAAGGTTGGTGGGAAAATATTAGAATCTCAAAGTTGTTCCATAGAAAGGTGTTGATGCCAAATTTCATATTGGACAAAATTTTGGTGTTTTAACAATAAATTTTTAATATGGGATTAGAAATGAGTTACAAAATAAAGAAAAAGGGCTTAGAAGTTTAAGGGTTTGTTTAGTAGAGGATTTGAATACGATTTTATATTTTTAAATTTACTAAGTTCAACAAATATTTGTTTAGCAAACAATTCATATTATGTTTCTGAAAACCGTTTTTTGAATTTTGCGAATCAAAACATATATATATTTTTTAATGAAAAATGGAAAACGGAGTGTTTTTTTTTTTTTTTTTTTTTTTTCTTTTTTTCTTCATCTTCTTCTTCTTCTTCTTTTGTTGGACTCAAATATATATAGGATAAAGGTTGTTGAGGGAAGGAGAGCTTTTGAATTTGGAAGAACCCCACTGAAATTAAAACTTTGAAAAAGGCAGTCTAAAATCACTTTTCCCAATACTAACTTTTAGTCATTGGTTTAAACCCCATTGGCTGCTTCCAAGAGAGTAAAATTTCGGTTGGTCACTAAAAGTTTGAGTTTAATCTCCCATCACTGTTAGTGTACTAAACAAAAATTACTTATACAAAAATTGGAAACTCTTTGACGGTGTGAGATTGACATTTAAATATGGGAGAGAAATATCACACAAAATTGTTATTTCTAACCAAAAGAAAAAATAATTCTGATAACTTTTTTTTAACATCTTTTTTATCTTTTTTAGATTTTGAGTGGAGAACCTCGAATGGTGAAAATATAATTTTGTCAATCATTCAAATGCCTTTAATTTTTCCTTTAATTTTAAACATGTTGGAGTGGCCAAACTTCACTTTAAAAATAATAATAAAATATAAACGATGTGTTTTTTGAACAAATATAAAAACGGTATTAATTTTTTTTTTTTTTTTAAAGTTTACCCATTCTTATTTGGAAAAAAAAATATAAACGAAAATTAATGATTAATTCTCGTAAATTTCAAATATAGGTCATGTAAGCTACATTATGAATAAATTGGATAATTACTAATGACATATTTATGATATAAAAGCAATAAAAATTTTAAAAAAAATATTTATTATTAGACGAACGTCAAGTCGAATAAATTAAATAGAATCGAACCTGAATAATAGAATTTAGAAAATTTGTTNTTTTTTTTTTTTTTTTCGAATAATATTCCTATATATTTAAGTAAGGACAAAATTGTAAGAGAGTTCATAGAAAATCTTTAATAGGGTGTAAAAAGAAATCATTTTGTTAGAAAAACAAGAAGAATCATGTACCTAACTATTTTCCAAAAATTTTAAAGGAAAATGCATTATTGAAATTGAACCCTACTTAAAAAAAAAACCATAATAACTTTGTATAAATTAAAGTTTGTATATAATAATTCACACTCACACATCTTGGCAATGAGACATCTCATGTCATGCCACATTACTCCCCTAACCTCTCTCTCTCACATCACAACACACATCCCATGCCATACTTTCTCTCCCATTCTTAATCATGTCATACATTTCATTATTCTATTTATATGACTCTATTTTTTATTTTTATTTTTTTAAACTCGAAAGATGGAGATGTTGAATGTTTAAATCTTTTGATTTCGTGTATAATACATTATTTAAGTTATGTTTAGATTGACGTGTATTTCAACTATTTTTTTGGGTTTTATACTGGTTAATTTTAATGTTTCCTCCTATTAAATGATAATAAGAATATGCAAGATAGGAGTTCAAATTAACTTTTTGTTCTAATACAATATGGGTGGGAGATTCGAAACATATAGACCTTTTTCTTATTAACACATTCGCGAGTTAATTGAACTATGCTCGCTTTGACAAGGATTTGAACTTTTGAACACTTAGTCGAAGATATATATTTTATATCAATTGAGTTATGTTTATATGGTCAATTTGATGCATAATTATATATATATATATGTATTTTTCATGTGTAATATTTAATTTGTATAACAATAAATGTCCATCACATGGCATAAATCATTAAAGTTTGAACTGATCTTCTCCCACCCTCCTCTTTTCTCTGTTTCAGTTTCATTTTGATTTACCTTTTAATTTACTATTTAAAGCAATTGATTTGCTTTTTTTTTTTTTTGTTTTTAACTAATTAACAAAATCATCATATATGACAACATATGGAGTGAGAGATCAAACTTTTGATCTCAAAGTTGATGATACAAATTTATGTCAGTTGAACTATATATTAATGTTAATTAATAGGTTGTACGTGTAGTTAATTATAAATATTTTTTTTTTGTTAAATAAATAACAAACCACGAAGTTGGAATAACATAAGTTACGTTGAATTAAATTAATTAGATGGCTTACTTACACAAGAGTAGGTTAATAAATTCACCCAACCCAACTTTCAAAGCATTCATCAAACATCTTATAATAATGAACTTAATCATTAATGTCTTTGGCAATATTGTAATGAAAAAATTTCAGTATTGCCGTAAAAAACTCCTTACATTCAATATTTGATATACTTTGATTTAAATTAAATTATATATAAAAACTCTATTGATATGTACATCATTTTTAAAATTTTTTTATATGACAGACAACAAATATTGGTTGTATGTATGAAAATTATATATATATATATATATATATAATATGGTAGTACTAAAAATTTTCTTCATATTGATATTTAATGAATTCTCGAATACTGGTGTTTTTTTTATACTTTCACGTGTCTAAATTTAGTTTTTGCAATTTTAATAAATCTTAAAATTCTTAAAGTTTTTGATGTTAGTTTTTATTGAAGTTGTTTTTCATGCAAGAAAAGACACATTGTATTTTTGGCTTTGGCTCGATGTTTGTACATCAATATGTTCATTTTGATCGATATACTTTCAACTTTAGTTCATTTTTTGTCTATATATTTTCAAAATTAATATTCATTTTGATCATTGTACTTTTAATAAATAATGGTCATTTTGATCTCTTCATTTTTCATTTTTCATTTCATTCTTAAGGAACCAAAATGATTACTTTTTAAAAGTTCAAAGACCAAAATAAATATTTTAAAAATATAAAAACTAAAATGAACCAAACTTGAAATTACAAGAACTAAAATGAATGTTTTAAAAATATAAGAACCAAAATAAACTAAATAAAAAATATATAGACATTTCAACTAGAATAATCTTTAAACCAAAAATCAATTTAGATTGTAGAAAATGGATTTGGGATCTCAAAAATAAAGAAGTCAAAATAAATAAATAAATATATATATATATATATATATAAAATCTCTCCCAAAGATAACGAAATAAATGCGATATTTAAATTTAAAAACAAAAACTTCATATTTAAATATGAAAACAGTGCTTGCTTCGTGCTTCACACCTCAGAGTTCCCATGTGCAATCTTTCTTTTCAATAAACAAATAAATTAAAAAACCGATCTTTCCTTATGCAAAGTTTCCATTTTTTTATTATATACTCATACTCTTAAATTTCCGTTCCCACCTCTTATATTTCTATCGGTATTTTCATGTTTTTATGAATTCGATATATCGTATGAATATCGATAAATTAAGCAACAAAATTGCTAATTAAATATGATACAAATAAAAAAATATGTTAATTTATTTAAAAATCATAAAATATTTATTTACAATTTTAAATTTTTTTTATTTTATTTTTTAGTTTTTATAACTTTTTTAGATATATCTATTGAAATCGACATTTTATTGATGTATTCATCGAAATTTCTATAAAATAGAGCCTCATCGATGTTTGAAATCTTGTATATACATTCTTTATAACATATTATTTTTTCTTTCTTATTTAATATCTGCATGAATCATGGTGTCTGTTCTTTTATATATATATATATATATATATATATATATATATTTGTTTTTTATATTCAAAATCTACCCAACATGGTTTTTTTTTTTTAAGAAAAAATATCATTTTGGGTCATAATCATGAAGTTTGTTTAATTTTAATACTTATACTTTTAAAATATCCAATTTTAATTTATTTACTTCTAATAAGTTTAAAATTTAATCCCTATAAACTGTTAATTATTGATTTTTTTCAAAACTTTTTTGTTATTTATTATTATTTTTGCTATAGATTTAAGAATGTGTTCACATGTTATATTTTTTAAAAAAAGATTATCATCGTTATTTAATCAATTTTAATAAAAATTAAGATTGAGAAATTAAATCTAAAATTTATTAAAAATATTGGACTAAAATTGATTAAAAAAAATTAAAAGTACATAAAACGGTATTTTAACTTAATCTTTTCTTTTTATTTTATAGTTGGCTCAATTCAACAAATACTTTGAGAAGTAAACATAATATGGCTTAATCTATTTGATTATACTTTAATTGGGTGAAATTATACAAAATTTTGAGCTTTTTGTGTTCAAATATAAATAAATACCTACTTTATCTCCAAAAGTTATGTTCATTGCTTTTTTTTTAACCGTTTATGCTCTTGGTTGACCTTAGAACCAAAATAAATGATAAATAATATTATATTAATAAACATTTTTTCAATGGATCATTAAAATGCTCATAATCCCATTAAAAGTTAGTGGAATATTTACTTTTCTTTTTAATACAATAAATGAGAATTTAGAAAATTGGATATATCAATTACTATTTAGTATTAACGAGATATATTTACCTTTATTATATTTTTCTTCCTAATTCTTTTGGTGTTTTAAAATTTAAACCTATTATTTTTTTAGAAAAAATATATTGTTTGGTTCATACATTTTAACATTTTTCATTTACTTAATTTTTGTAAGTGAGTACTAAAATTGACTTAAAATAATCTTACAAGACATTATGCTCAATGGGTTCGAAAACTTTTTTGAAAAGAAATTAGGTCATCTTAATTGAAAATAATTTATTTAAATTATTTTCTTTTTTCTTTTTTTAACACATTTATATTAACGAGTGTTTGGGTCACATGAATTGAACTCATGATATCTTACGTCTTTAGTTGCAAGTTTATTGTCCCCTATTTACCACTAGGCCAATCCATTATTATTATTATTATTTTTTCATTAGTGAACACTAAATTGAAAGATATAAGTAAATTGAAAAGCATCCAAATATCATACTAAAACGATAAATTTAACACCAACTTGAATATAATTCAACTAGTTGAGACATATATGATGAGTAGAATTATAGGATAACTAGTATAATATTTTAATTAATATTTAATTTAGTTGTTAATTCAAATTAATTAGTGTTCAGTTAGTTATTTCCATATTTTCTTTGTAATAAAAACCTTTTGAATATCATTTTGAACATAGAATATTGTTCTTTGGAGAGTGTTCTCTCAATTAGGGATGAACTTCCTTGTTTGACCATGAATTTGGCCTATTACCTTTTTCTTATTCTCAACCAAAAAAAAAAAAAAAAAAAAACAATATAAGATAAAGATATATATTAACCATAATGGAGATCGCCTAAGATCTAATGTTTGTCTAAATGTTATAGGATCTAGTGATTGTCCTATAAAATTAGTCGATATCATTACAAGTTGGTTCAAATACTCACAAATATCAAACGTTGTAGGTTTAAATAGTGTTTTGGCCATCGTACGTTTTGGTTTTGGTCCATTTTGGTCTATGTACTTTCAAAATGTTCAATTTGGTCCATACATTTTTCTTTTTTTTAGGACAGAGAAGAACAAAGAGGTCAAGGCCCCACCAAACACTAAAAAATATCATTAGACATAAGAGAGAAAATCAAGTTGAAAAAGTTCATTTTGTTTATATTGGCCCTTAAACTTTCAAAAAATGATTTTTCGATCTCTTAAAAATTAAATAAAAATAAATATTAAAAAAATCAAAATAGTTAGTAAAGAGACCAAAAGTGAATTATACTTTAAAATATATAGACCAAAATGAACATTTTAAGGTAGCAATTGCAAATATAGTAATCAGACCAAAAGTATTTAGCATAATGCAAAAGAATTTACTGATACAACAAACTTTAAATATAGTATTCCAAGTCTATTAATGAGAGACTATTAGGATCGAGTTACTAACAAATTTTATTATATTTTTAATTATTTAAAAATGTTGCTGTACACGAAAACAAAATATGAGGATGAAATTAGTATTTAAATTATATATATAATGCTGTTGATGTAATAGAGAAGTGATATATATATATAAATAAAGGCATTTGACTCAGAAACCCCCACTGTTCGTCTTTCTTCTTCTTCTTCTTCGTTTCTTTTTGTGGGTTCTTATTCGGGTTGATAATGGCCGCCTCATTTGCTACTCCCGCTCAGAGCTTGGTTCATCGTCAAAATCTGACGTTCGCATTTTCCAATTCCAACTTCAAGCGCACTCAACTTCAATTTCAGGGCACACTTTCTGCAAAATCACAACCCCTTTCTTTTTCCTCTCAATTGAAGCTTCCTAATGATGCCTCTCCCACCAACGATCACCGTTCCTCTTTTGCGCAAACCGCCGCCGTTCGCCACATCGTCGGCTCTCTTGCGAAAGCTGGTGGCCTTCGCTTTGCTGTGGTCATTTCTCTTTCCTGCTCTTCTTTTTTTCTTCTAATTCTGGAAGTTCTGTTCGTTCTTGAGTTTGGCGTTTTTCTTAAAAATTATGGGGTTTTCCTTATCGTCTACCTAAAAAACTGTAGTCTAGTTGAGAATCATGCTTCTAGATGATGCTGTCTCATCTGAGAATTTATTCGCTTCTAGGAAGTGTTCTCTTGATTTGTTGCCTGCATTCAATTCAAAGTTTATGTGACAATGAGTAAGTTCTCGGATTCGCTACAAGCAATTCAAAGCATGCCTATGTATTCTTGTGATGTAAAATTGAAGGTACAAGCTTTTTCGGTGCAGCTGTGCGGGCGAATTCTGTTATCATGAGTCTAAACTGAGTTTTTTTTTTTATTACCTTGTCATTTCTGACTATGGACTCGTGGGATTTAACCATGACATCTATGTTTTTTCATGCTGGCATATCCCCTTGATGGGTTTGTAATTATTTTTAACATTTGTTTCTTTGATGAAGGTTGTGGGACGGTTCAACGAAATTGTGACAAGGCCAATGCTCGAGGGAGCTTTGTCTACATTCAAAAGTTATTCAGTGCAAGACGAGGATGTTGATGTAAGCGTTTCATGATAAAACATGTAGATAGTCGCATGATTGTTTTTTGCTAGTGCTAGAAACTGTGATTCATTTATTTTAATTAATCAAAACAGAAAATAGGTTTACGACATGGTTATCCGCAGCAAGCTTGTGAATAAATATGTTTTGAAACTAGCAATGTTTTAAAAGGCTATTGAGGCTCACGCCTCGGGGATCACCTTGAGGCAAGGCTCTAACTTCTAACCTCGAGATCGGTGCCTTCTTTGAATCACAAGAGGCCTACGCCTCTGTGAAAACACACTGAGGATTAAAGTCTCTATGCCTTGTGTAATGATTTCAAGAATCATATTAATTTGCCTCTTTCTTATAAAATTTGAAGGTTTGAGACTTTGAGTTGTGATAATTTGAACATTTCTACTTTTGTATTGATATTCTTAGCAATGTCAAAGTTATTCGTTTAGAATTTTTGTTTTAAGTGTCAATTGACCGAAGTGTTTTTTTTTTTTTTTTTTGTACTTTTATATGACTATTATGTTCAGCTATACTTGGTCAAATCAATTTAGGATTTGTAAAATGTTTCTAATTAAATTTGGACTTGACCCCTTGCTTCTTAGGAATAGTTTAAAGTTGCTTTAGCCTTTTAAAACATTGGAAACTAGATTTTTGTGTACGTCATGAGTGTAAGTATGATAACATACACCTTTCATCAGATTTGTGCATTGAGAGGGAACATCTATCTTACTTCTGCTAGTTGGCATGCAGCTTTAACTTGACTTGACATTTTGACTTTATTATTTACCTCTCTATCATATCAGGTTGTCTGGGTTCCGGGGAGCTTTGATATTCCTGTGGTTGCTGAAAGGCTTGGGCGATCTGGGAAGTACCATGCTGTTTTGTGCATTGGGGCTGTGGTATGATTTCCCGTAACATTTATCAAGTGCTTTTATATTTTCTAGTCTTGAGTACACTTATTAATATCACAAACCTCTTCATTATGATAGATTAGAGGTGATACATCCCACTATGACGCCGTTGTAAACTCTGCTGCATCTGGAGTACTTTCTGCCGGTTTAAATTCAGGTTGTTTTCTTGTTTTTGTAGTTTAGCAGAACTTTATATTCTTTTACCCTATTAATTTAAGTTTTTCTAACCAATTTTTTTTCTGTATTGCTTATCTTTTATAAGTTCAACCTCAAGGGTTGAGCTTTGAGCATGGTGGCTAAGGCTTTTGAATCTTATGTCCAAGAATTCTAGGACCATCATATCTCAAGACATGTAAGAACGTATGAGTTTATAAATACTAAATATTACAGTGAAGTTGACTTAGTTATTCCAGTTCTGACATCTATGAACCGTGAGGGATTAAGGAATTTCAGGGTATGAAAAGGACAAGAAGCATCTGGTTGTTATAGATTCATTAGTTGATGCAGATACATATAAATTGTGTCATGGCATGCACATTCCTAGCCTTTTATTTTTAAAAAATGGTTTCTCCGATTAGAGCATTTCAATATAAGGCCTTCGTACTAGTTTGAGTTGGAACAATAATTATTCCATGTTTAAGCTGTTGGGAGCTATAGTGAACTATGTTCTTGTTCTTGAATAACTGATATGGGAATTAGCTTTCACCCCTTATATGTTCAAACCCGTGTTAAAATTATTGATAGTAATCTCCGTACCATCTTTTATTCTTTTTAGAGAACTACCATTTATATCAATGTTGCCATCTTAGTTCTACTCTTTCTTCATCTTTTAGTTAATACCATATTATATTTAAGCCATTTTCTTATGCCTATGTAGGAGTTCCATGCGTATTTAGCGTCTTGACTTGTGACAACTTAGAACAGGTAAATTTGATCTAAACTGACTGTCAACAAGCATCCTACCTAGAGAATTGTTTTCAGAGGAGCTATGTGATTTCTGATCATTATGTACTTTTTGCCACTTTTTTATTTTTTGTGAAGGCTTTCGATCGAGCTGGTGGTAAAGCTGGAAATAAGGGTTCTGAGGGTGCTTTGACAGCTGTAAGTTGTAGTTAGCTTATAGTGTTCCAACGGTTGATTGTTCCAAAAAAAAAGACTGATTACTAACATATTTACTATTCAAACGGTTAGCCAAAGCAAAAGTATATGGGGAAAATGTCTAATATGTGAATAAAAAGCACTGAATTTGTTTTCTTTCATGTATATATATCGGTTTAGATTTGAATTTGAATTTTCTTGTCCTATGGAAGTGGTAACGCTTGGAATTATCTCTTTGAACTTTATGATTATTATTATTTGTTTCTATTTGTGAATCTTTTGTTATAAGATTTTGCATCATTTTGGCCAATGTCTTCTCCTACAGATGGAGCTGGCGTCTATGTTCGAGTACGACCTGAAGTAGTCGAGAAATAAGATCTAACAATTTCGATTATCCTTAGTGTTGCGGTTTCCTCTGTTGTCTTTGGTAATGGTAGAATGCTTCATCCAAATGCAAAAAGCCACATGATTCTCAGACTGAAGGTCAGCCGAAACTGCTCCAGAGGAAGGAGAAAGGTTTCATCATGATTTCAACTTTCAAAGTTTCTTTGCTCAGCTGTCTTTTGTTTATGTCAGAATAATAAAGATATGAGGATGTTCAGTTGTGGCATTGTGTGATTTGTGATGCACAATGAACGAAGTTTATATTATTGGAGAGGCTTGATAATCATTCAATAAATTCAACTCTGAATGCTCTGTTACTCTATAGTTATCAAATTTTCTTTGATAGGGAATTGAACTTCAAACCTCGAGATTGATAGTATAAGTTTGAGCTAATTGAGTTATATTCATGTTAGCTTTAGTTATTCAAATTGATGCACCAATATCACTTTTGATATTAGGGTTTCTTTTTCTTTCAAATCTTTTCATCTCTCAAAATAATCAATTTCATGATTATCTCTCAACCACACATGTTGGCCGATGTCTACATGAAATATATTTGGTAGACGTATGTTCTTGACGTACCTCATTGCACTTTTGAGTTTAGTAGGATGGAGTGCTTGTTTGGCCTAAGTTCTTAAATCTATTGTTGGCTTTATAACTTATTGTTATAAGGAATAACTTTTCTAGCAAAATAACATTTTAGACTAAACAACTCTTACACTGACCCTCTAAATATTTTTTAAAATACTAAAGGAGCAATTGTAAATATAGCAATCGGGTTTAAAGTATTAACAAATATACAATGCAAGTAAAAGAATTTCCAAATATGGCAAAATTTAAATTCAGCTCTTGGAGTGATTGACTATCACTTATATGAGTTTGCAATACACTAAATTATTTGTCCTAAAAATGCTATCAGTTGCAATTACCCAAATACTAAATATTAGTCACCAATTACCATCTTTAGTAGCATAATGTATTGAATTTAAGATTTAAATTTACATTCTAGTCTCAAAATACTTGGTATAGGTATTCACTTCGTTTCATATTTAATTGTTTAATTATGATTTAGAATATGGATAACATAAGCATTCATGGATGAAATAAAGTATGAAGTTGGAAGTTGGAAATAGCTTCTCCAAGAAATAAAACTTGAAATAAATTATAATTGTAATCCTTAGTTTTTACCCATTAAAAGTGTTCTTACCCTTCATATATTTATTTCGTCACTAAATTCTCAACTCCAAAGACTTTATGTAAGTTTAGACTTCCATCATTGGGGTTGATGTAGCCCTTTAAATACTAACTATCAATTATACCTAATATGATCTCAGCACCACTATTCTTTTCCCGTGGATCTTGCTTTCCCCTTAAAGAACCAAAGAAATTCCAATCATACTTGCTGCATCTACGAATATGAATTGATCACAACCTTGAGCTTCATTATTATTAAAGCAAGAGATGAAAAGAACAAAATATTCTTACTGGCCTCCAGACGAACAAACTAGTTACAAAGCGAGACTACAGACGATGACGCTGACATGATATTAAGTTTCCTCATTATCATTAATTCACATGTGCAGAGAACAAAAGATGATATATACCAGTAATGTACACATCGTTTGAATCAAACCTTATAGCACTGGTTGCTCCACGTCCTACATTACATAGCATCACGTGCATTAACATAAGATATGATGAACCATTGATTCAAAACAGTGCCACCAATCTCGAAAATAACCAGGCAGATCAACCGCAGAGGCTAGAAAGAAAAATAGGCAAACCGCAAATGCTTCTCGCTATCCCATTAAATTGAATATTGATCACATTTCGCAATGCTATCTTTCTCATTATCTTTCTCATTCTCTATCTTGTTCTTCTTCGTGTCTTTCTTGTTTCTTTTCTTTTCTTTTCTTTTTTCGTTTTTACGAGTGGGAGATGAAAGATACAATAACGAAGAGGCTTGCTAAGTAACCTTGAACTTGTGAAGCAAAAATGGAGGAAGATGATGCTCCAAAACAGCCAAGAGCTCCCTACCGTTGCTTACCTCTTCCAACACTCCACCACCAAGCCTTCTAGCGGCTTCGACCAGCTGTCCCCTCAGCTTTTGTGAAAACAAGTATCCATTCACCTTTATACATTCCCTATACAGCGGTAAATAAGCTATTGCAACCCTCAGGGGTGCTGGAATATCCCTCAAAGAGATTGGAGATCCACCCCGCCTCAAAATCCGTACAAAGTTCAAGTAATTTTCTTGACCTTGTCTCCACCCATCAACGTAAGCTGCTTCCGACCAGTGCTCCCGAAGAAATGCCCTAAGCTCCGGAGCAACAGACTCATCGCTCGACTTGGAGATACTGTCTGCAACAGCATATGTTGCAGAAGGATCACCAAGAAAGTTGGAATGAAGGAGAAACTCCACACCATCAAGAGAACCACTACTACGTTCGCCAGCAGCCTTAAGAATTTCAATGCTGAGGGCAGCAAGTACGTGTTGAGGAACATGGGGAAGAAGATAAGCAGCGACGTTAATTTGGCTGCTAGACGTAGCCGCCGTGAGGGCCAAGCAGAGTTCCATGTCCTGACAACCTCTTTTCACGAACCATTCAACAACTGGCAAACATCCCCTTTCAGCTGCTCTCATCAGAGGACCCAAAAAAGCTACGGCGTTACCCTCTTCCACCAAGCACTCCATTGTGCCAATCTTACAGTAGTGAGAAGCAAAACCTAAAGCCAGGTCAACATCAACGTCCAAGCTGTTCCTTTGGGCAATCTACAGAAATTCCACAAATCAGAAGGAAAAATAAAGAAGGAAAGACGTGAGTGTCAGGGTAATAAGACAGACGTTATAAATTTGTTTTGCTTATTGTGCTATGCAAGGTTTCTCAATTCATGTCAAGGTAAATATAATTCATCTGTACATTAGCAGTAGGCCCGTTTGATACAATTTCATTTTAGTTTTTTGGTTTTGAAACTTGCCACAGATTTCACATTTCTTAAAGAATCATTCAATTCTTAGTCTTTTCCCTTCTATGTCGTTGATTGAATGAAATCATCCAAAGTGGAGCAACATGGGGATTACAAAAGATATCTCCAACTTGTAGCAAGAAAGTTTCAAAAAAAAAAAAATCATTCAATTCTTTGTCAAACCAAAAACAAAAACAAGATTTTAAAACCTATATATTTTTTAGTTTTCAAAATTTGGCAAAAGAAACTTATACATGGAGCAGTGTTTTCAGCACAATGTTCAAAAACAAAAAACCAAAAACCAAATGTTTACCAAACAGGACGAGATTAATTTCTTACACTTTATCGGAGCATTTTTGTAGGTGTTCAACAAATATACTTGTAGTTTTGTACTTTTATATTGCAACCATAATTCATTCACACAAGCCATATGATACGTGAGAAAATGGCCACGTGCAATCACCAAATTTGCAATCGAATATTAACTTAAGATAGAACTTAATATTAATGTACAAAAGTACAGCTAGTAAACACTAAACGAATAATATCAATCAAGTGAAACAATTGAGTGAAATATTAGTAAACTAAAAGATGAAATACGGAGCATTATGCACATGCAGAGCCAAATGCCACATTCAATATGGAGCAAATATGAGCCATATATTATATCTGAATTAGGATCGACATAATCAGTTTAAAATTTCTATTTACTTTTACGGCTTCAAATCTTCAAAATAGAATAGTAGTCAGGACGCCCAAGATCTTGATTGGTATCTTAGCTGTTCTCCTCTTTGGACTTCAAAGGTACTGAAGAATTTATTTTCCTGGATTTTAGTTTGGGTTGGATCTCAGATCTAATTTTACATTTTAATTCACAAAATTTTTGAGGAGTTATGTTAGGGTCTAACAAGCTAAGTGATATTTCGATGTTTTAGCTCATAATAGAAAGAAAATTATCAGCATAGTTGAAGCCTTAGCAAAGGTAAAGCTTCAGATGCGCATAGATTTCATGAAGAAATACCAAAAAGTAAATTCATAAGGCTCATCCTCAAAACCATCAAATATGATCTTTTCAAGAAATGAGTAGCTGATATGAATATCAATCTACTGTACCTGTAATAAAATGCGCACAAGTTCTGTGCTTCCAAAGCGAGAAGCTTCAAGGAAGCACTGGTTAACATTGTCAGCACCACCCTCCACCAGCAAACATAATAAACCTTGGATTGCCGTTGCTGATATTCCAGTTGCCCATCCAGGATCAAATGAACTAGAAAAGAGAGTGAGTGGGAAACAAGCAGCATCAAAGGCTTCCGTGAAATCTTTTCCGGTAAGTTGATTGCCAGCAAAATCTAGGAACATTTTGAAAGCGGATAACTGAAGTTGGATCTCAGCAGCTGAGCTCTGGGTCACTCGGTCCTTATTTCCATGGCACCCAGAATGAAAACCTATGCATTTCAGAGCCCACTCAGTGAACTTTTGAACCTTAGTACCAGCCTCTGCTTTTAAGACCTCATCTCCATTGCATTCTTGGAGACGCTCACACAACCTGCAATTTAATGAAATGTCAAACGTAGGAATATGTGGATCAGAGTGACAAGTAAAAACATGTTGGCTTGTTGCACACTATAGACATTTTGATTGAAGGACAGAAATCATAATATTAGATTTAATTAAACAATATAGGAACAAAGAAAGAATCTAAGATACAAGAGAGTTAAGAAAGAAAAAATGCAAAAAAAAAATGGTATGTGACAGAAAAACTAATGGAAATTATACAATTTGTACTAGACTACAAGGAAGAAAAATGTATCTTGCCATTGCCAAAAACCTTAAGAGCATCCTAACGTAACAGAACCAAGACTCGCATAATTTAGTTATTTGCATCCATGTAGTTATAAGTCAGTTAATTCAAGGAAACCAAACAAAAATGTCAATATTTTCTAACTTTTCGTAACTAATTGAGAGTAGAGCACATGACAACTTAAATAGTTTCTGTTTAATATCCAACAAGGAACACAGAGAAATATTAAGGGGTCATTTGCATTTGAGAAATAGTAAGCCATTGGTTGTCGATTCGCATCCATGGGATCCTCCCCCCTTCAACTAATAATAATTGAAATCGACATATAGTAGTTATTGGAGCCAAAAATGGAAATAAATGTGGTAACCAGTTAGCTAAGATGATTGAAGGATTATATATGATAACTAGATTGAGGGAGATAGCTAATGGCTACATATTTGGACACATCCTTCTTTGTACTACACTTTCTCTTAATGGAAGTTTTGTTTCTGTCCGATATAATACTTAAAAGTTCCAATAGTTCACTATATCTGTCAGGTCCTATACTATGAACTTGTTAGTTAAGAGTCTAAGACTGGTTTCCCATCTCATTTTTCCAGAATCAATCAATCACTTTTTTCTTCTTTATTCCTTCTTTCGTTTCCTTATTTGTTTTTTGTTTTTTAGTTTTTTTATTAGGGTGCTGGGGAACTCTCTGGATAATATTTCTGATGGCGGTAAATAAATGTTCCTGAGAGAGACAGAAAGAGGCAAGCGATGTTTTTGATTGTGATGAAAATAAATTCATGTGTAGAAATAAGAACTTATGTTTCACCTCTGTGCCATGACAGTTACAGTATCTGCAAGACTCATTGTTCGACTCTGGCAAGCAGAGACACACGAAGCCAGAAACGAGGTCCTAAGAGCTGCTCTTGTAAAATCATAAGCTCCGCTCACAATGATGTTCTTAATTAACCCAGTTATTCCATGAAGCTCTTGTTGTGTGCTCAAAAACCAGATTGAATCCAAGGTGATACACAAAGCATCATTAAGAGTCTGAGGATCTGCCAACGCAATCAAACTATCTGCAAGCTCCCAATCATGTGAGCTTACAGCACCCTGAAACAACCGTCCCAACTCAAATCTGTCTTGTCGGCTAAGCTTCTTGTCATGACTGAATTTCCCTTTCTTTCCCTGCTTATAATCTGTCACCATAAGCATGGACTTGGGACTCTGTTCACTGGAATTACAACCATAAGCTAGAACGGACTCTTTCTTCACAAGAGGTCCTTCTCTAGAGAATACAACACTACTTCCCTCACCTTTCTCTGATGCAGGAGAATAAACATCACCCTTCTGAATATCAATTTCATTCTCCTCAGTTTTGATTTCCATATTTATGTGATCAAACATTAAAGCTTCATCAGCCACATTGTCCCTAATCGGAACCAAAACTTCTTTCTCCATCCACCCGCTTGATTCGATTTTTCTCCCTACCCCTTCTTCCAAAGAGCACACAACCACCCCCCGAAATCAAACAAAATTAATTTTCCTTCATTCAACCGCTCAACAACATCTAAATCTCCTCACGTGGTACCCCCC
>QLSR01000240.1:10642-29999 GCA_031780015.1 Citrullus colocynthis | reverse complement strand
TTAAAAAAAAAAAAAAAAAAAATCAGGAACAGAAAGATATTGATGTAAAGTAAGGATGAAAGGAAGATGAAAATGAAGAAAAGAAGAAAATAAAACAAAAACCTTGAAAGAAGTAGGAAACGAAAATCCAGGGCATCAAAAAGCAGAAAGCATTGAATCGAATCGAATGGAATGAATGAAGAAGAAGAAGGTCGAATCGAAGGGAAAACCTGGTATTAAAGGTGGAGAGAGGAGAATGGAGAAATAGGGGAAAGAAGAAGAAACCCTTGATCTTCTCTCCCTGTAAATTTTAGGAACATGAAATCCCTCCTCTTTTTTCTTTTTTTTTTTCTTTTTCTTTTTTTCTATTTTACGCAATTTCTCTTTGTTATTATTAAAATCATTTATAAATTTTGTTTTTTTTAAAAGAAAAATATTATAATTTTATTCCATTTTTTCAGGAATAAAGGAAGGCCGTAGAAGTGAGTGACAAAGATGAAGTGAAGAGTGGTTTTTTCTTTTTCTTTTTCTTTTTTAATAATAATAATGAAAATATTTTAAAAAAAAATGTTGGAGAGTCATAATCATATATTTATATATCCCATACATAGAGAGAAGCAATTATTCATCGGGGGACCCACTAATAATGATTACTCTTTCTTTCTCTATAAAGTCTTAAATCTCAAGTTTTAAGAAGACAATGGGTACTGTGGTGGCCCCCACCTCACCACCTTATTTTGGTTTTTTCTTCTATTTTCTTCTTCCAACTTTTTTTATTTTGGTAGAATAAAAGCAAAAAATATTGTTATTTCTATTTTTCTAACTTTGGTTTATCTTTAATGTATTTAATTGTAAAATATATTTACTTCTTTTGCCTTCAAGGTTTTAATTGGTATATATTTGTAAGTATGAACCACTCAAGAGTATGAACTATGACAGAGATCAATCCCTCCTTCTGTTTGAATCCCCACTATGCAAACCATTGTCCATGGACTACCACAACAATCTTCTAACGGTGATTGAACATTGTTAGCCTCAAAACACAATGGACATCGATATTACCAAACTACTTAAATTATCATGAGCTAAGGCAATGTTCTTAATAGTTTCTTTCCATATGCAAATTTATAAATGCATGGCTCCTTGCATGTCATTCGAGAATGCCACCTATTTTCAGATGATGAGCTTTGCAAATGGTATACACTGAGCCAAGCGTATGATGATATAAGTTTATGCAATTGAACCAAAAGAAGAAAGAAAGAGTAGAAAATGAAGTATCTGAATCAAATCACTGTTAATAAAAACAACATATTGAACTTCAAAACACACACATATATAAATTATAAGCTTATGGTATCAAAAGCTTTTGATTGGAATAAAAAGAGTTGCAACAACCATGTTTGTATAGAGTTTGTATGTTACAAAGGTTGGGGTCCGCCTTCGAATGACCATTGCCTTTCTGTACTCTTTCCCCATTGGCCAATTTAAGCCGTCAGACATGAAAGAGAAAGTAAGAGTAAGAGATTGGTCTTTTGAGCTGTCAGACTTCTAGCTTATGGATGACATATTTAATTGGTATATATTTGTACTATAAACAATTTAACAGTTTCAAGGAATATGAACTGTGACATCATGTCATATGAAATAGTTAGGTTTTTTTATATTATATTAGGGTGTATTTAATAGCACCTAAAATGTGTTATCTCACTCCACTTAATTCAAGCTCGTTCATATGTTGTACATAGTTATTTGATTATTTTGTAGGTCTCTGGCATGAAGAAGGTAGAATGGATCATCATGGAGCCCTAATCATTAGCTAAGTTAATAGGAGGCAAAAATTACAAAATTTCCCATAGGACCAGCATCGTGGTGCTTGAAGACAAAATCGAGAAAATGTGATAGCGTAGTAGGGCTACCTTGTGGCGCCAAAGTGCTATCGGAAAATCAGATCACACAATGCAGATCACTGTGCCACAGTGCTGCAATGCATGAGTTCTTTTTAGTAGTGGTTTATACGAGTATTATAAGTTCATTTGATCGATTGAAAGCCTCGACAACCTTTGGTTCATGAGTGCCCCTAAATTTTTCTTTTGCTTTTAGAAGTTTCTTTTATATTTCGTTACTATTTTTGTTAATAAATTTTAGCATTTTGTGTGAAATTGAGCATGATTCTTTTGCCAATTCATTAAGAATATATCATCAACTAAAAAGTTAGATATTTGAATTTCTTTTACTCGCATGTTGTTGAACTCTAAACTTTAAATTTTATTTTTTTAAAAAATGACTCAAATATTTTAGAACCATTGATTGTTTAGAAAAAAGAAATGAAATGAACTATTGTAGTAAGCTTTGAAAGGTATGCTATTATAATTAATGTTGATGTAGGATATTCAGGCTGAGACAGGCTTGTCGAGTGGTATTTGGAACAAATAATAAAAGAGCTCATATGACTACGTACAAAGGAAAAACTCCACACTCGTCTTTCAAGTCAAACCAAATGTGTGTTCTATTGAGGTGTTGTTATAATTGAATATTATACCTGTGAGACTTGTCCTATATAATATAAGTTATATAATGATTGCTTAGCCACTAGTGGTAGCAATAGCATGTTACATTTGTGAGCTAATCAGTGGGTCAATTTACAAAAATTGAATGGATGATAGAAATTACAACATTTAACTAAATTTAAAGTCTGATTTAATGAAATAGAAAGTCTAGGATAAAAGTGGATACAATGTGATAAGTTTGGAGATAACATTACCCTAACTTGTAAGTTGTATTATGACTCCATAAAGAGACTAAAGCCTGTAAACCTTGCAAATAAGAGGGTGTAAAACCTCAAAGCTCAAACTATTTTATCAATATTTTCCAAAGTTGCAAACAATTACACTACAGTTGTTTTCCAGATTTGAGTAACATCCCTCCCTTTTTGCATTCATCCATTCAATAGCCAACCACAGGCAAAGGTTCCTTCCTTCTGTCTGCAAGATTCTAAAACTTCTCATCTTACAAGATCACATTCCTATCCTCATACATACTCAGATTGCTATATTTTCACGTTCTAAACTGCTCGACCATTTTTAGAAGATCATTTCCTATTCACTCATGACTGTTGCAAATCATCGTACATTCTACAGATGGTGATATCACATTCCTACTTTCGCTTTGCCAGAACATAACAATCTAAATCCTAATGCTAATTTCATACCATAACAGAGCAAATTTAGGTGGCTGTACCTATCTCGTTTGGAAGTTCAGCGTCTTAATGCAGCGGGCATACACAAGGGCAAAGAAGACAGTGAAGCCAATCAAAACTGCAGCCACAGGGCCCAAAAAATCCCGGTGGTACCCATAATGGTGTTCTATATATGATTTGATTGTTGTGTCTTCTGCTCCAGGCACTTTGATAAGAGTCTCGACATCCCTATACTGGGATACAATCAGCCCATATACAGTCCATGCCACTGGGCAAATCCAGTAATACCATATCCACCATTTTGGGATTTTCTGAAATTTAAAGAGCGCATCAGAATACATGATTGAATTTGATTCTTATTGTTTCAAAAAAAGTTTAAACTCCTCAACATTTTAACACTTCTCAATTATTCACTTCGTGTAGGTGGATGTTAAAGTTGGCTGATGATAAGTTTACTTGGTGCTTATACTTACTGAGTTGACAGAAATTTCAGAGGAGGAATTTGGCCACCTAAGAGAGGAAAATTAGAAATTTCTACTATTCCTTAGCAATTTGGAATGTGAATTAGATACTTTGCTTTCTTTAAGTGGCCTAATTCCTTCCTTAAATTTCTACCAACTCACCAATTATCATGTCAAGTAAGTTTTTCCTATGTCAATTTTAACATTAACCAAGGAAAAGGTTATGATTGCAATTGCAAATGTTAAAATGTAAAGGATCAAATCAGGAAAAAAGATAATCAAACATCGAAGACTGAACCATATATGTAGGCATTTACGAATGGATATTCGTATTTATAAAATAAAAATAAACTCACCGGTCTTGGGATGAAGAAGCCAGAGAAGAGACAGAAGAGTGTATAGAAAGCTGCCGCAAAAATGGAGGCAACTTGGTGGTTTGGTGTGACAGACACTGTCATCAAACCATAATAGGTAAAGTAGAGGAAAGTAAAGAAGTTGACAAATAAGAAAAAGAAGAATTTTGCAGCTGTCCACTGAAAGTCGACCATTGCATATACAATGAGAGTATAGTAAGCCGTCTGGAAGAGCACATATGGTATTTCAATTATCACCTGCATTGAAAAAGCATTGAGATTTTTGTAACCATCACTTGTTTGTTCTGAGAAAATGAATTCAAGTTATATATTGGAAGCCATCAGCATACGCATATACCTGAGCAAGGGCATAAGGTAATGCCGAATACATCCCTGCAGCTCTCTCTCGATAAAATACGGTTCTTTCTGTAGCAGCTACTGGCTGTACAGTAGCACAGTTGTTCACTCCAATAAACAAGACAGAAGAATACATTGCTCCAATAATTGTGTTTACATCTCTTGCTTCATCCCTAAGCCAAGTTTAGACGAAGAAATGTTAGTACAGTGAATAGGAAAGCATGGTTCAAATAATTGGTTTATGGAAACACGTACATCTTGGAGCCAACTTTCCAGAAAATGGTTCCCACCATGAGGGCAGCAGTTAAAGTGAAAAGAAATCTAACAAGGTTGTAATCAGGACTTCTCCAGTAGGTCAATGACTGCTTCCAAAGGCAAGATTTGAACTGCCCCCGCATGGATTGGGAATATTGAGTGGCAAAATAGAGATCTACTGATCCTGGTGGTGGTGTGCTTAACTCTTTTACTAATGCCTTATTTCGCCTGTTTATTAGCCATTATCCATATCTAATCAGCCCAAAAATGTAGCTACGAATGCCTTCAAAACAAATATATTACTACAATTTATAATTTGCACGAATCTTGACTCACTGATGTGATGATGATGCCCTGTAATGGTCAGCAAAGTCCACTTTAAGCTGAACTTCAGCTGCTACTGAGCTTACCTCCAGCATCCAGGTAGCCGGATTGTAGTTTTCTTTAATTTTTGGCACTCCTGGAACGGCCTGGGGATGATTCAGTCCAAAATAAGTTGATTGATTCTCCGTTTTGGTAGAAACATTAAGGATCAGTACTCCAAGAATTACCTCAAAATATTCAATTAGCTTCCGAGAATTGCGACCCAGAGGTCCTGAGTAAATCACTTGTCCTCCCCTTTTCATTAAAAGCAGCTGAGCCAAAATCGATTGTTTCAGTATAACAAAACAGACACAGACAAAGGTAGCAAGAGAAGGAGATGAATTTACCTCATCAAAGGCTTCAAATATATCAGTGCTAGGTTGGTGAATTGTACATACAACAGTTCTACCGGTATCCACTGTATTTCTAACAGTTCTCATCACAATTGCAGCTGCTCTTGCATCAAGACCCGAAGTTGGTTCATCCATAAAAATGATTGACGGATTAGCAACAAGCTCCACCGCAATTGTTAACCTCTTTCTCTGCTCTGTAGACAACCCTGTTATGCCAGGCATCCCTACCATAGCACCACTAAGATTCTTGAGCTCCACCAGTTCCATCACTTCATCCACAAATGCCTGGAAAATCAGTCACAAAGAAGCACTGAACTTTAGCGTATTTGGGGTTGCATATTGTTCAGAAGAGATAGCATAAACTGATGCTCTCACCATCTTCTCTCTGATGCTAACTTCTTTAGGGAGCCTTAGGAAAGCAGAGTAAATCAAGGATTCTCGAACAGTAACTTGAGGAGAGTGAATGTCATTTTGTTCACAATATCCAGAAATTCTTGCAAAAGTTTCTTGTTTCTTGGGAAATCCTGAAATTTTTATATCACCTTCAATATAACCGCATATTTTCCTCCCGGCTAAAACATCCATCAGAGTTGTCTTTCCAGCCCCACTAACACCCATCAGAGCAGTGAGGACACCGGGCCTAAAAGCACCAGTTACTTCACGAAGTAGTTGGAGTCTATTATCCTTGACCCCTTGGTTCTTCATTTCCTGTTATAATAGTGAATTTCCACTTCACAAGTCAGTTGATCAACGAAATGATAAGGTAAAAATGTAAACCTTGGAAGAAGTACAGAAAAGTTGAGACCAAATTCTACTTACAGGGGGCATGTCCACATAGTAATTTACACTATCAAAGGATATTGCAAGAGGAGTAAATGGAAGAACCATTCCTCTCTTTGTATTGACACCATTGCTAAGAGGGGAATTAGTGTCTCTGTCCCCACAGCGTCCACTGCCAGTAGATCTGCTGCTCATTTGCCAAATAGTCATTTCTCCTGGGTAAATTTTTTTTAAAAAGTGAGTTGAATGTGCATGAAAAATATTACGTTCATTCATTGTTCAATTCATACTTGTATTGTTCCCATCAGAAGAAGATAATGATCTAGTCATTGAATCAGTTTTTGACTCTGCTTGTCTCGGAGTCGGTTCTTTGACGTCTTGCTCAAAGTCCAACTCTTCTGTTGATTCTTCAGATACTATTGCTTGCGGCCTACCAACAGCTGTCATGTTGATTTAATAGAATTAAATTTCTGTACCTCGAATAAAAACTAAAAAATTTTAGATGCCTTGAAAGAAATGCTTCCGAGTCTTACGATTTAAGTACATAAGTGCAAGCGTAAAAAGGACATTGAAGAGGATTGTAAATCCCAAAAGAGCTCCAGCTCCAATCCAAAACCAATTTCTTTCTTGGAAAATATCGGAGTTCTTAAGCAGAGCCAAACCCAGCGGGGTTTTATTGTCTGAAGCCTGCAAAATGCATAACTTCTAAAGATACTAGCCATACACAAACTAGATTTATTTATGGAACTAACATGGTAAATCAAAATACCCCTAAACTCAAAAGTTGAAATTAACACAATGCCAAACAAGTGACAATTAATATTAAACCTGAAAGAAATAATATTACCAGAATTCAAACACAGAACCTTCTATTTAATTCTCATATCAAATCATTAATAGACTCAAAAGCTTCAACTAAGAGCCATTTATTTATATCCTTCAACATAACAAACTAGCTTGAAGATGTTGTTGTGTTAAGAGTTACATACCAGCCTGTTCATCCACCTCGGAGCAAACATCTCATTTACACTAATGGCATTGTAGCAATAAGTCATTGGTGAAATCCAGTAGCCCCAAATCCACCACTTGGGAATTTCACCTGTTGCAGTACACACCTCTCACGCGTTAGCTCATACATGACTTTGTTTAGTTACATGGAAAGCATACAACGGTTTATGTTTCTCTATTTTATCAATTATGAGAATTCCAAATTCACCTTTAGGAAGAGTGAAACCACCAAGCATGAACACAATTAAGAGAGTGAGAGATCCTCCAGTATTGGCGATTATCATAGTCCTGCAGCAACCAGCAATGAACCTAAAGAGCCCAGAAGCCATTTGTTGGAGCAGAAACACCAACAAGAATTGCTTGAAAAACCTGCAGTTCAAGAGCCAATATATTACTACATATTTACCAGCAGAGAGCGGAAAAAGAAGGGTTATGTTAGGTACTTAAGCACCTTGGAGAACCACACCCCAAAAGCTAGCTATTGTGGTGGGAGAGCCAAGCCACTCAAGTACCACATTGGTCATCCCATTCTAACCAATGTGGGACAACTGCCTTAGTTCCTAACAGGTTATCATTTGAGGCGATTTTCTTTTATTTTTAGGGGGTGAAGCCAACTAGTACCCGAAAAAGAAAAGGTCCATAGTCGATTGAAAAGATCTTGTGTTCTTTCTTTGCCCCTTTAAATCTTCAAATTCTCTTAGATCAACATGATTCTTAGTTTTGTAATTTTCATACTTCATTTATTTTTAGTTTTTAGAAACGAAAACAAATACTTTCAATAATAATCATTTCTTGTTTCTATATAATAACCATTTCAGTCCAAATCTAGAAAATTTTGGCGTAAAGATTCCACAATTATGTTTTTAAACAAAATGGTTAAATTAAACAAAATACCTTGAGCATTGAGTATGCTTCAATTATGCCTCGAAAAGTTCCATTTTCTAAATTCTAACGTTCAACTTTAAAGTTGGTAACAAGACATTACCCCTCGAGGTTCCTCAAATAATTGCTATGACGGCTAATGCATAAAAATTAGAATACATACATAAATCATTCACAGAAATTACATCGACATAGTCAGAATAATGTTAATTTCCATAGTTATAACTTGTAAGTATATTATATGTGCCTTCTAATTTTAAGAGATTAGCTACCGTATCAAATTTCATCATTTATATTTAATATATATATATATATATATATATATATATATATATGTATGTATGTATGTATGTATAGTTTTTAACAATTTCAAAGTTCAAGTGTTCAACTGTATGCATATACATAGATAAACACTTTGAATGGAGCATACCTGGAAGCTTCGGGTGCAAATCCAATGGTGTAATAAGTAATAACCATCCAGACAATAGATTCAAGGATCGACAAAGGAAGACGAATAAGAACAGTAGGGAGTGTGAAAGTCCAAGGCGGGTGAAAAAGAAGGTCCCTCTGCTTGAAGAACACCGGCAATCTCGCAATGGTCAAAGCCAGCTCCGCATACCCATTGAACATATTCACAATTATAGTGAAAATCAAAGCCCCAACATAAATTGCACCGTCGTCTTCGTTCCGGTGGTGCATTTTGGTCCTCAAGAATACAGTGGACGCCACGAACCCTACCACGATGAGCTGAACCATCTTGAAGATGTGGACGAAGGAATTTCGCTTTATGAGAAGCCATTCTTTGTCGGTACAGGCCTTGAGAAGCTCCAATTTGGAGACTGAGTACTTGTCGTAAACTAGAGCAGCCCTGTGGCCTAACGACTTGTCGTACGGGACTGAGAGCTCGCTCCTGAGCTCCTTCCCCACATGGAACTGCTTGAATCGCCATGCGAATTCTCTAACTGTTGTGAATCGGTATTCCTCGCTTTTGTTGGCCCAATATTGCCTTTGGTCCTTCTTCGACGTTACCTGTTCGTCATCGTTCCCCCGTCACAAAACTTCACAAGTCTTCAACTATTTTCTCGTTTTTTTTTTAACCTTTCATATATATACATATCTTTTTTTTAATATTACATGGTGGCTGCCCAACCAAACAAAGTTGATGGTTCAAATTTTATATTGGTTAGTCCTAAGCTCATTTATAATTATGAATTTAATCTAGATGAAAAGAAAAAAAAATTTTAATGGTTCATTTAAAAGTTTCAATATTTTCATGGAAATTTCGTCAACATTTCGAAACTATGTTTGAGTATAGATTGTTTAGGGACTATTTGGATGATATTATTTTGTATGTATGGATATTAAATATTTGAAATTTATGCATGTGATATAATTAAAGTATGTGTTTTGATGTATATAATAGTTATTAACCGGAAGTTTTTAAAATTTTTAAATTCATGAAACAGACATACATATACATGGATAATTTTTATCCATTTGAAAACCTAAGCACAAATCGGATGAAATAATCGTCGTCTTAGAATGTTAGATGAATATGACATTTGTGTGTACAAAAGAATGACATATATGCACATCATCCGTTCATTCAAAATTTTAATAGTTTTTCTACTTTGAGAAGAATTTAGAAATTCACGAAGGTCAAAGGTACCAACACAATTTTTTAAGAATAGATGTATTTCTAAAACAAATGACAAAGCTTAGAGATATACTTAATAACCAAAATGTTAAAATTTAGTAACCATGTCAACATTTCTATCAATATTTCTACAATTCTATAGGTCTGACGTCGACATAAGAAGTCAATCGACAATTTCATTAATTATATTGTAAAAAAATATATATGAAACAGTAATTAAAAAAATAATAATAACAACGACAACAACAACAAAATGTTGCTAATGTAAATATAATATAAATAGGATCAAAATATCATTTTGGTCCCTATACTTTGAAATTGGTTCAATTTTAGTCTCTGTACTTTTAATTATCCAATCTCGATTCCTGTATATTCAATAAATCTCCAACTTAGTCTCCAATGCTAATTTATTGTTGAGTTGATTATTGTTATTATTATTATTCACATATTTTATTTTATTATCGCAAAATTATTATTATTATTACTATTATTATTATTATTATTTAATCGATTTTAGTAAAAATTAGAAAAATTATTATAAATAGGAAAAATATCAAACTTTTTATAAATATATCAAAACTTCATTTTCTATCTACGATATACCACGATAGACCTAGATAGACATTTATTCGTGTCTATTGGGTAAAGTGATAAATGTTTATTGCAATTTATTACGTATAGAAAGCAAAAAAAATTATAAATTTAAGATTTCAACTGGAATATATGGGAACTAAAATTAAACAAATTTCAAGGTTTGGGGACCAAAATAGTATTTCAACCTATAGATAATAAACAGGTGTGAAATAGATAATTTATCAATTTAAATATTTTAATTTTATAACTATTTTTCACAAAAATAGACATGTGGGTTTTAAATATGGTTTATAATCTAGGCTTATTAAAATATTATTCTATTTTATATATTAAATTTAAATTTAAAGTACAAAGTATATGGAGGGGGGCCAAGATATGATATTGGGGTTGGGCTTATGGTGATGGGCCTTGGTAGTCGGCCCAATAGCCGAAAACAAAGCATAATGAAGTTGGGAGGAATTTTCTCTCACCTCTTGCAAGAAATCGGCCGTTCCCTTTCTGTTTGGACACTGAAATCCACAGGATCGAAAGAATTCCAGTACGTGTTCTCGTGGGCCCTCATACACGATCTGACCGTCCGATAAGAGAATGATGTCATCGAAAAGATCGAACGTCTCAGGGGCCGGCTGCAGTAAGGACATGACCACCGTAGCTTCCGAGAGGTGCACAATCTGTTGTAGGCACTTCACTATTTGATACGTTGTTGAACTATCTAAACCCGTTGATATTTCATCCATAAATAATGTTTTTGTAGGACCCACTATGATCTCACCTACACACACAAAACCATATATGTATACTAAAATGTAGACTAGCGAAATACTTAAGTGCAGTTCGTCAAACAATATGACAAATATATATCTTTTTGTGATTAAATAGAATGTACAGAGATGAATACAACTCCCGCTGCCATCAAAATATTACTCAAAATAAAAAATACTTTGATAGATTGAGAGAATAATGAGCGAATAATATAAGGTTAAAATATCATTTTAGTCCATATACTATGAAATTTATTCAATTTTCGTTCTCATACTTTCAATAAATCTTAAATTTAGTATCTCAATGTTAATTTTTATTGAAATCGATTGAAGGTGTGTTTGGTTTAACATTTCAAATTTTAAATTTGAAAATAATTCATTTTAAAAAAAAAATTAAAATGTTTGACGATCCATTCAAAATAACTTTAGAAAAATGCATGGAAATGTGTATTTTAAACTGTTTTTTATCAAAATAATTTAAATAAAAATAATTAAAAAATATTTATTTTTTCTCTAGACAATCCAAACAAACAATAAATCATCATAATAATTTTAATGCTAAAAAACATAATATATGAATATATTTTTTAAAATTTGTAGTGAAAATATTAATAAAAGATAAAAAATAATAATAAAAAAATTATAATAAACTAGTAAAAACTAAATTTAAGATTAATTAAAAGTGCATTGCTAGAAGGACAAATAAACCAAGATCAAAATAACTTTTTTTATCAAAATATAATTAACAATACGAATATTAAATAAATAAATAAAAGGGTTGTAATTATTGAGACTTAAGAGAGTAATCAATTGACCTGTGGTTACTCGTTTCTTTTGACCTCCAGATATGCCACGTTGCATCTCATCTCCAACAATAGTGTCCTTACAAATATCAAGTCCTAATATCTGAAAATGACACATAAAACATAAGAAGTCAGCTAAAACAAGAAAAGAATTTGATGTCCTAATCTTCTTCCTAAATAAAACCCTATAATTACTTGCTTATCCTATATATATACACACACACACACTAGAATGAAATGGAACAACTCAAGTTGTATGTGTCAATTAACATATTTTTTACCTTCTTTTAATATTAGGGAAAAGATTATTTTGATCATAAACGTATTACATTATATTAATTTAAACCCTACACTTTTATTTTCATCAATTTTAATTCTATATTTGAATAAATATTATAATTTTATTTTTGAATTTTTAAATAGTTAAAAATTTAATTGTTTGATAAGTTTTTACTCCAAGTAGAATACTATAAAAATTATTTTATGCATTTAATGAATTTATAGAACAATTATACGTTATGAATTGATAATTTCTTAAAGAGAAAAAAAAAATAAAAACTTGTTGTTGAAATTTATTAATTTTGAAAATGTTATTCATTAGTTAAAATGTGTTGGTCAAATTTATTTTTGTACAAAACCTTATTTGATCGAAATTAATAAGTTTAAAAAGAATTTTATATTGTTTTGCTTTTTTAATTAAAATTAGTAAGTGAATTAGATAAAATTGAACTAATGGTTAAAACTTTAACACTTACGTAATAATAGAGTCAAAATTGATTAAATTACAAATGTACAACTTAAATTGATACAACCTACTAAACGTGGAAGACTTTAAACCGCAAAATTTCCAAAAAAGAAAAGAAGATAAAAAAAAAACTGTTTTGGATTGGAGGAATTTTTATCCACAAATGAATTGGAGAAAATGAGGGGTACAAAAATGGAATAATAGTGCATAAAAATGCAAATTTTTTAGGCATGAAATCTCTAATCCACTTACTTTGAGTGTGTAATCAGTAATCAAACTGCTTTCAACTCCTTCCATTGCTGTGGCCTAAGAAGCATTCATAGTATAATTTCCAATTCAGGATTTAGAATATCATTAATAATTTAATGCTATAAACTCCAATTAAGGATTAAGAATATCTTCTAATCTGCAAAGATATACAAAAAATGGGAAGGATATCAAAAGGAAATGACAATAATAACCTTCATAAATAGGTCGACTTCAGCCTCGGGGAAAATTCCAGCTTGTTTTTCCCTTCTTGCGAGCTCACTTAGTAGATCTAAGTCATTGACACGTAATTAATATGTCATGTTTTTTTTTTCAAGGGGTAATTATTAAATTTACTCTCCCTTCAAAACATTAAGTTATAAATTTAGCTGATAAATTTGTAAGTTTGTGTTTAATAGTGTAAGACGGTTAAATTTATAATTTTTGGGGGCAAATCAGCTTGTGAAGTAAGAAAACGTTGAATAAGACAATATCTTACCAAACACAAAATTGAAAATTCGAGTATCTATTAAACTATTTTAAAATATGAAAGAAAAAAATTGTTAAACCTAACGTTTGGGGGATCAAACTTGTAATTTAAAATTAGTTTACTAGTTTGTGTAGTTTTCATTTAAAATAATGGAAAGAAATGTATGATTTTTAGATGATAGATAATTTTAGATCCATCTTTAAAATTTCATAGTCAATTTTACCTACGTAGATAGATGTGATTTGCTAATTATTTATTTGTTTTAGTCACATTTTAGTAACTAAACTTTAAAAGAATATTTCGATTTGATCCTTAAACTTTTAAAGTATGTTGGTCACAAAACATTTTAAATAACTATTTGCATTTATTTTTAACTCAACAAATTAATAATAATTTAATTAAGAGTATTATATATATAAACAAACAAGGACCCAATATGATTTTTTTTTTTTTTTAAAGTTCAAGCATATAATAAACATTATCTAAATCGATGGATTATAATAGTTATTTTCTTTAAAGCTAATGAACCGTAATGAACATTTTTTATTTTAATAGTTTGAAAACTATAAAAACACACACAAGTTTATCGACTAAAATAAGATTTTAACCAACATTAAAATGTTACCATATCGGGTGCCAACTCCTTGACATCGTGCTGAGAAATCGAGTGTCTCTTTCACTGTCATTTCTCCAACATGGACGTCATTCTGGCTAATATATGCAGATGTCTTTTGGGGTACAAATTCATTTAACTTGCTTCCATTGTACGTAATTTCTCCTTTAACCTGTTCAGTCACATGAAAAAAAAAATCACAATTTTTAACTAATAAAAGCACTACTTTAAACATATATTAAAATTATGGTGAGAAAGTCAATAATTCAAATTTGCCAATTCTATATGTGTATATTGTTTAACTTTTTTTTTTTTAAAAAAAAAAAAAAAAACTTCTTATTATAAAACTTTATTCTTTGTCAATAATTTTTTTTAAAAGTTCAATAATGGGTGGAAAATAGAAGTTCCAACTTCTAATTAATGGATCAAAGACATTAAACTATGTTTGGGTTAGCTAAAAATATTATATTTATGTTATCATTTTTATATAAAAATGAATGCATGGAATTTAGTAAAACTTTATGTATGAAATTCAAGATTTCAAAGTTGTAGGACGGAGAATTATTTATAAGTCAAAACAATAGATATTGGGAATCAAATACAAACCTTTAAGTTTGGGTCCAACCTTCCCGCTAGCGCCAAAAGTAAGGTAGTTTTGCCCGATGATGGGGGACCCAGCAACAAAGTCATACTAGTTTCAACATAACATCATCGTTATTATTTCCCGATTCCGTTAATACAATGAAAAATTAAAACTCGGCCGTTTTGTCTTATTTAAGATTCTAAGGTAGAGTTTATCAAACTCTAATAAAAATAAGATTTTATTGATGGATGAATTGTAATAAGTCTGAATTACAAATATAATTGAATTATTCTTTATTATATTTATTTAAAATTTTGAATCTGTCATATTTTACTATAACGATAACAGTAAAAGTAAATCTAACAATAAATGTTGAAGATTTATAATTTTTATCCGATTATATGTACCAGTGACGATAAAGATAATGATAAAGGCAGGTTGAACACTTTTCAACTGCGTCCATTTTTTACATTACCATTAATGGATTACCTTGTAATTAGTGTAACGTAGCCTAAATTAGTTTTCTTAGTATTGATTTAAGTTCTCTTACTTTGATCTTTAATTTACTTTATCTAAAATAACATAGTTTTTTTTTTTTTTTTTAAGCTAAAAGCTTGATTACATGGTTAGGAATTCAAACTAACACTAAATTTGTTGATTTAATAGAATTTACTATTGATAGAAGTTATCCCAAGTTTAGAAAGAGTATAAAATAAGTTAAAAAAAGTTTATGACACTTTTTTTTTTTTGGTAATTGTTTTAAATGATAAAATTAGAAAATATTTTTAAATATAGCAAAATGTTATTGTCTATCACTGCTAAACTATTATTATCTATCATTATCTATTAGCGATAAGAATCGATAGATGTTTATTAGAGTCTATCACGGGTCGATAGTGACATTTTGCTATATTTATAAATAAGTTGGCTCATTATGATGTATTTGAAAACAACCCTATTTTTTCGATAATTATTTTAAATGGCAAAATTGCTGGAAATACTTTTAAATATACCAAAGTGTCATATAGACACTGATAGATTACCATCATCTATCACTATATATTAGTGATAGTGATACTTTGCTATATTTATAAATGATTTTGCTCATTTTGCTATATTTAAAAACAACATTTTTTTTTAGCAACATAGGTTGGGTGAATGGAATATTAAGTGACAAAGACATTTGAAAGTTCACTAATTCACCAATAATAAATATTTTTAAAATTTAGGAATAAAATTAGAAAATATTAAAATGTAACCATTCTAAAAATTAAAGACAAAAATGAAGCTTAGTCCAATGATTTATGTAAAAATAAGCTTACCTTACAAGTTTAATTCATAAACTTTAAAAAATGTATAATAAGTCTCTATGTTTTTAAATTGAAGTCTATTATTTTATTTTAAAATTTAAAGTGTTCAAACAAGTCTTTAAACTTTCAATTTTGTAATTGATAAATCTTTAAATTTTAAATTTTATGTCAAATAAATTGCCTATAAAACGTTGTTTAAAAAAAAATCATGGACGTTCAAAATACTAAATTTAAAGCTTAAAGAGTTGGTAAACGTAAATTTAATATTACATGTTCAAAATACTAAATTTAAAGCTTAAAGAGTTAGTAAACGTAAATTTCATTTTACATGTAATAGATGGTACAGTATTTTAATTGAATATGTTAAGGATTCTAATAAGTAATAAATACTTAGCAAAATATTAATTTTGACCCACAACCCATATAATTGTTACCGTTTTAATCCTAGACCTTAAAAAAAATTGTAGTAATTTCAACTCTATTTAATAAATATTGTTAAAAAAACAAACCATATATACAAATATGAATTAATAAAATGGTATTATTAAGCTTGGTTTTTAAGCTTGCTGTTATACAATTTTTTCAAAAGATAAAAACAATTAGAGCTAAATTTTTGTTTTATTTTTTATTTTTAGAGATGTTATTCGGTGGTTACTTTCGGTATCTACAAACATATTTTTGTACAAAATTTTATTCTATTGAAATTAATAGAAATTATTTTGTTATAACTAGTAAAATTAAACCGAAAGCCAAAATGAAAAAAAATATAATAATAAAAATAAAAAATAAAAAAAATTGAAGAAAAATACTCGGGTGCATGTCGAGTTTCACTAATTTCTGGAGCAATCGAAGTCATCGCAAATTATTTTTTCAATATTTCTTTTCAACCGTGCGAGAAGGAGATGAGTTAAAAATTACTCGATTGTGAAAGATCAAAACTCAGATGCAGCTAAAGAATCGAGATTCGAAGGTTTAGAACGAAGAAGCAGGGGAAAATGGAGAATACCGAGAAGGTTTAACGATCCCAGAGACATCCTTGAGAATGGTGAGTTTAGTGGTCTTCGCCAATTTGATTCCAACCATACTCAGAGCTGATTCCATCAAATTTCGAGTCGTATTCGCAAGACTAGGAAGAGCTCTGTTTCCGATTCGACAATCCGCCTCCACCGTCAAATTCTCGTATCTCACTTCAACACTCGGCAGCGTAATTCCAACTCTACAAATTCAAATTTCAGATCAATAATCAACAAATCAAACAACCATCTCCATTCCGATTTCAATTACTTTACCTATCGATTCTATCTCGAAGCTTCCTCAAGAACTTCTCGTTATCTTCTTCAGTGACCTTGAAGATCCTCTCGATGAATGTCCGTCGATCGTCCATGTCCAGATTCCGAACGTTCACCTGTTTGTGTAGAATCGGCTGCGTTTGGCTGCTTCCGATTTCGCCGGATTCGGTGAAGGATTTGAAGATGCTGGTTCTTAATCGGTCGTAGGTCGGAAGTTTCTCTATCGCCGCCCATCGCAGAGCTTCTTCGTCTTCTTCGGCATGGCTGGGGCTTCTCGAATTTCGGCCGCCGGAAAACACGAACTCGATGCTCCGGCCACTCCTCCGGTTCCGGCTTCCCATTTTCCCCCTCTCTAGTTCTTTCATTTTTCAGTCTCGCTTCTCTTCTCTCTCCACTCCGGAATCTGATTATTTGTCCAAGTGTAACTAACTCCCTATATTTATAGCGTTTCTCGCAACTGCCCTAACTTCCTATTACGTTTGATTAAAATTATTTTATTTTCTATAATATATATATGTGAAGAATATCTTTTAAGTTATGGATGTAGTTTTGTTTATCTCTACGTGTTTCAATATATTTGTTTTTAAATTAGTACATAAGGTTCAAAATATTACAATTTTACTTTTGAATTTTGTTTTTATTTAATCCATAAATTTCAAGATCTATATTTTTAATATTTTAGTAAATATTAACTTTTGATTTTTAGTATTGACATCTTCGGACTATTTTCAAAGATTTAAAAGGTTATAATTAATAAAATTTCATTATTTTTCGTCGCTATGAAAATTAATTTTAAAATTTCACTTTATAACTATTTTGAATTAATTAGTAGACATTAATATCAAAGATTAAAAGTGAATATTAGTATAAAAAAAAAAATTCGAGGTTAAAAGTGTGAATATCAAAACTTAGACCAATTTGAAACACAACTCAAATTTCAATGATAAAATTACAACATTTTAGAACTTAGAGAGTAAAAGTGAAATTCAAAATTTAGGAATTAAAAGTGTAATATTGGAAAACTTTGGAACCAAATGAAAACTAGACTTAAAACTTAATGACAAAAATATATTTTTTAATACAACAAATTTCAAATACAAATATTTGAATTTTGATCTCGAAAAATAGTGCAGGTCAATTAATTATACATTTATTAAGTTCATTTTAGATTTAATTTCCACATTGATGTTTTAAAACATTTGTTTCTATTAGTCCTTTTGGTTCCTGCTAGCAAAATTATTACATAAGGTATACACAAGACACCAACTTAGTATAAAACTATGACGAAAATAATTTCAAAGAAATTATTGAGCATAGTATTGGATTGAAAGGGGGAATTTGCAAGAATGACAAAGAAAAAAAAATGTAATATTCCGTATGAGACACCACTTTTTCATTTTTGCAAATCTAGCCAGAAAAAATGAGTCAACTTAAACAATACAAATAAAAAGTCCAAATTAGCCCTAAAGAAAATGAGATTAATGATATACCAAGCTTTATACACTACTGATATACCATACTGCAAATATACTATTGATATATTACTAATATGCTTCATTATTAATACATCATTGATATACTTATATTGAATATGACGATGACATAGATACATTATTGATATGATATGCTATTGATACACAAATTTTATTCCTAAAATAAAATTTGAACGAATGTTGATGTGATATACGACAAATGAATAACAATTTAAATTAAGTCCATGAATAATAGGAAGTGCATGAGCACGTGCGTTGAGTGATAAACTTAGTATATTGGCAGGTGATTTACCAAAATGGACAAAAGTCGATGGATTTAGGATTTAGACTTTTTTTTTTTTTAAATGTATTTTTATCCATTTTTTATTGAAGAATATTGTCGAAGAACCTTTAACTTAGAAAATTCAACAATTATGAAAGTGAAAGACCTAAACGTTGCCATTTGAACTAGTAACTTGGTGCCACTAAACTATGTTTAGAGCGATTAGCTTAAAATACACTATCCAAAAGGATATTTGATAAAAAGAAAAAATTTACAACATATGAATTAAGGGACTGAAACCTCTAACTTTGAAGTTATAGTACAAATTTATGTCAGTTAAATAATGTTCATGTCAACAAACTAACTCTGAAATGTAGAGCATTCTATATTAATTAATAGTTTGCTATAACCCGATTAGGTGCATATATTTATTGTTATCCCCGCGAAAATGTGTTTTCAAAAGGTGAGTAATTATTGGAAATGGATGTCATTTTCGCGGTGGCAAAATAGTTTTTTTTTTTTTT
>QLSR01000239.1:45044-58964 GCA_031780015.1 Citrullus colocynthis | reverse complement strand
CTTGCCGAGGACGGTGAAGGGCCATACAGTGATATAGGTGATTATAGACAGACTCATCAAGTCAGCACATTTCATCCCATGTAGGTCCACCTACTCAGTGAGTCAGTAGGTACAGATTTACATGAAGAAAGTGGTGAGGTTGCACGGGGTATTAGTTTCGATAGTATCTGACAGAGACCCTCGTTTCACGTCCAGTTTTTAGAAAAGTCTCTAGTCGATGTTAGGCACTCGGGTAGATTTCAGTACGGGATTTCACCCTCAGACTGACGGGCAAACAGAGTGTTTGAACCAAACATTAGAGGATATGTTGCATGCCTGTGTCCTGGATTTCCCAGGGAGTTGGGACTTCCACTTGCATCGCCTGGAGTTCGCCTATAATAACAGCTTCCAGGTTACCATTGGCATGGCGCCATTTGAAACCCTATACGGTAAGGGTTGCAGGTCTCCAATTTGCTAAGGTGAAGTAGGGGAGTGAAAATTGTTGGGCCCAAAGTTGGCACAACTTACCAACGGTGCTATCCAAAAGATCAGGGCAAGAATGCGGATAGCTCAGAGTAGACAGAATAGCTATGCCGATATATGACAACGAGATCTTGAATTTGAAGTGGATGATAAGGTATTCTTAAAGGTAGCTCCGATGAAAGGCATTTTGAGGTTTGAAAAGAAAGGGAAGTTAAGCCCTCATTTCATCGAACTGTTTGAAATTTGGATAGGGTTGGCCTAGTGGCTTACCGCTTAGCCTTGCCACCGTCACTCTCCGCAGTCCATAATGTATTCCATGTGTCCATGTTAAGAAAGTATATAGCGGACCCCTCTCATGTTGTTGACTTCGAACCCTTGCAGCTGAGTGAGAATTTGAGCTATAAAGAGAAGTCGGTACAAATCCTAGCAAAGGAAGTAAAAATCCTGCACAACCGAGAGATAACACTAGTGAAAGTGTTGTGGGGGAATCATTGGTTCGAGGAAGCAACCTCGGAGCGGGAGAAGGAGATGTGCTCGCTATATCTGGAGTAATTTCAAGATTGAGCTTTCGAGGACGAAAGCTTCTTGAGGAGGGGAGATTGTGACACCCCAATTTTCAAGTATTATATATCCTTTTGGCCTTTATTTTGGTCTCGAATAATATTTATTAAAGAAAAAGGGAAATTAATTTGGAATAAAATGGAGAAAAGGGAAAGGGAAGAGGGAATTTAATTTAGAATAAAAGGCGTAATTAATTTTGGAAGGGAAGAGAAGAGGGAAATTAATTTTGAAATTAATTAGGGTTTTCTTTTTAGGTTAATTAGGGGTGCCTCGTTTTGAGTGCAACCCACTCTCTCTCTCTCCCGCCGCATACACACACACCCTCTCTCCCTCACAGATCTCTCTCCCGTCCGGCTCCCTCTCTCTCAGCTTCTCTCTATCGCCGGTGCACTCTCTCCCGCGCACCATCTCGCTCTCTTTCCTTACCGCGGCATCAAACTCTCTTGGGTCTCGCTGTCTCGCTCTCTTTCCCTATCGCGGCGTCAAACTCGCTCAAGTGTTGCTTTCTCGCTCTCGCTAGACTCTCGCTCTCCCTCACAGCAGTACGTTTCTCTCTCTCTCTCTCTCTCGGTTTTACTCAGTCGGCAACACCTCTCTAACATGTTTCTCTCTCAGCTACTCTTCCTCAGGTCGCCGCCGTCGTTGTGCCACCGCCATTGTCGAATTTCTCTCTTCACCGCCGCTGCTGTCTTTTACTGCAATTCAATGTGGGTAAGGCGGTATGCCATTGCTTGGTTTTCTGGGTTGAATATGTGACTGGTCTAATTGTGGGTTATTGTTGTTGTGGGTATGTCAAGATTTCCAAACCAAGTTTCTGGACAAGATTGAGTTGCGCAGTCAAGTGACTAAACCAAAATCTCACTGTAAGTAATTGCCCTTCCGATGGTATCGTTGGACTCGATACATCAAATTTCTAGGTTGTTTCTTTAATAATTGGAATGGTTGTATAGCTTGTCCTTACTGTTACCTAATTCGGATGTTTGGATTGCCGCTTTCGATCAATAGGACCTTGGATAGGTTTAGCACATATACATTTTGTCAACGTAACATCCCCTGTAGGTGCACACACAACGTGATAGATACCAGGCTCAGGTGACCACAGGGTAGATGCCATGACAGTATGCTATACACTCCGTTTACCCCTGAACGCATATTATTGTTCCCTAAATTGGCAGCATGTTCACCAGTTCGTGTCTCTTTGGGGCACCAGTATGTGTTCCTTCAGGGCACTAGTTTGTGATTCTTCGGGATCACCAGTTTGTGAATCCGTTTTGCCAACGATAGGGGTTATCTATGCTAATTTCATGTTGTATGCATACAGATTCAGTGTTTAGTTGAGCCCGATAGTGAGATTACTTACTGAGTATCTTCGTACTCATCCTTTTCTTTTATGCCTCCAGGTAAGTGAAAGAACGTGCCGACGAATGACAAGAAAATCCTTGAGGCGCTATGGGACTCGCAGGGTCTTCCGCTAGGGTTGCATACGTATGTTTTTTCTTCTGTCATCAAAATTTAAAGTTTAAAATGATTTTTTTTGCGTCATGTTTGGGATTTCATCGTGGAATTTTTATTTACTGAACTTATTTTCTTTCTAATAAATTGAATAATTCCATAGAAAGAAAGAATGTTTTCTTAGGGGTACCTCGAACCACAGTTATTTATCATGCTTTAATAAAAATCTCTGATTTCTTAAAATTATACTGTCTTTCTTTCTCAATGTTGCATATATCGAGTAATGGTCCAATCTGTCTAGGTGGGCTGTTACAGTAGTCTTGGATGAAAACCGCTAAAGTTTTGTTTCAAAATACCGCTGAACTTTTCATAGTTTCAAAAATACCCTTAACTCAAAAAAAGTTAAAAAAAATACCTTCACTGTAAGTATATGAACAAAAATCACTAATACCTCGTTGCAAAAATAATATTTCAATTAAAAAAAAAGTTTTATAATTGTTCTTAATGTTCATATGGTGATCAATTTGTTTGAAGTTTTCTTAAGTTCGAAAAGAATGAATATTAAAACAAATTATAGTAGTTGAGTTTGTGTCAGTAACCGAAGACATTTTTTTATTTGACTATTTATCATTTTGGTATGTTTAAGGGGAAATTAAGATTTTAGATTTTTGTGAGATTTTATTTTTTGAATAAAAATTTTGATTGGTGAGAAAATTGGTGTAAGCTGAGCTTAATTGAAAAATTAGGAGAAAAATAAGAGTATCTGTAAGCAACACATCCTAACCTATACTTAAGTTATGAAAGATAGTAAATTTGGGTATGTGTAATGATAGGCATCGGTAAGGAGCTATGCGTTGGAGAACAGTGAAGAGAACTATGCGTTGACAGTAAAAGTTAGGCGCCGAGGAAAATTTACAAGGGCGTGACGAATCATGCGGTTAACAGAGGCGCCTTGGTTAAAATATGAAATATGTTTAAGTGTTCAACAGAAACTCTCAAGAGATGCCATGCGTTGACGGGAGAAGTATACTTGTGCGTTAGTGATGGTGGACCATGCGTCGAAGAAATCTTCTACTATGCTATGCGGTGACTGACGCTAATAGCATAGTGTGACGAAAGTATTGTGCTGCGCTAAGGAATGATCGAGAGTTGGCGATGAGATATCATGCGTCGAAGAGAAAAGAGTACCATGCATCAGGAAATGGTGTAACGCATGCATGAGAGGCGCCTGCGTCAAGTCTATGGCGCTGTGTCTGGAACTTCAATGTGTGAATGGACTTGGGCAAATTCTTGGGCCGGCGTGAAGTTTCTAGACAAAGTTAGTCGGTTAACTGGGTTAAAGGATAAACCCGACCATTTATTTATTATTTTAACAAAGCCAGAGGATTAAAACGGTGTTATTTCATAGCTGAAGGGTCGAGGAGAGTGAGAGAAGAGGGAAACAGAGAAGAAAGTGAGGGTTTCCACCATTTTTGAAGGAGAGTGAGAGAGCAAAACACTTACCTGCTGTCGAACGTTTAGAGCGAGGCATGGTATTTTGAGGATATCTCACTAACGAGGACGAGACTTTAGCTGAAATTTTGAGGTAAGCAAGTTAACTCATTTGTTAACAACTTTCATGAAGGGTACTTCGATTGATATAGCTTGAAATCATGCGAAAATCTAAAGAGAAGCTACTGGTGCAGCTTTGCTGAGAAATCTGGGCAGTATGGAGGAAAGTCGTTATATCTGTTAAACAAGAAGGAGAAACTCCATGAAATTTTGAGGTAAGACCGAACACTCCTTTCTCTACAAGTTTGTAGAAGGAAAGAAGTCTTGATTCTAATTAAAATACATGATTTTGAATAGCAAGAAGTGAAAGGAAAGAAGAAGATATCAAGCTGTCTTAGAAAACTTGGTGGAGACGGCAGGACAGCCTTGCTTTAAACGCAAGGGAGAGACAAACCAGTGAAGAATTGGCCAAGTTTACCTCCTAAGGCCAAGAAGAGGTCGGGAAGGCGTATAACCCATTTGGGACGAAGGACAATTTGTGAGTGGTTTCTATTTTCTTGTGCGTAGTGATTTATGATATTGATATGTTATATGTTTGTGTTTGTAGTGTGCATACATGTTTCTTTGAGATGTCATGTGACTATATGAATGTTTGAAAGGAAGTGATGATTATGTTAAGTATGAGAGCCCAATGCCGAGGGACTATAAGTGAAGGCATGTGGGAAGATGATATCATATACTCAGTGCTGAGGGACAGAATGTGAAGGCACTTGAGTGGAGAAAAATGGACTCCATAGCCGAGGAACCATAGGCGAAAGCATATGGAAGTCCAGTATGAGATGTGTGGCTTAGCACTGAGAGACCATAGGTGAAGGTGCTGAAATAATAAGAGTTTGAATGGTATGCCTAGGGACCAAAGGTGACGGCATACGGGACAGGTTAAGGGAATGAATGACAATGAATGGTGATGCCGAGGGACTAAGGGTGAAGGCACAGGGAAGAGATAGCATGCAAAGTGATATGTTAGTGCCGAGGGAATATATATACGAAGGCACGGGAATGTTAAATGCCGAGGGACATGATGTGAAGGCATATGTGCTGAGGGACGTTGAGTGAAGGCACGGGTTGAGTAATTGAAAGTAAAGCGTAATAGGGATATGTATGTGATTATTGTTTGTATTGTTTGGATACGTGATACATATTCTTGCTTGTTAACCACTCACTGGGCTTAGGCTCACTCTTTGTTTTGCTTGTTTGTTGTTGATGCCTCAGGTAGCGAGCGCGATCCAAACGCCTAACTAGAAGAGAACCTCGTCTGGGCATAGAACTTTTGGTGTACCTCCTAGGGACTTGTAAATATTCTTTGTATTCCTCCTTCTCGTATATACGCATGTCCATGAGAGAGAGTTGGTGTTTGTAAACTTAAACTTTTAGATAATGAAATTTCTTGTTGAAATGTCCACTTAGCACTATTAAGTGATTATAGCTTCCGCTGATTGGCATGACTGAGTTGTTAGGTTAGTGATGATTTAAATGTTTCCTCGTGATATGTATGTGTGGTCTCACTCCTGAACCTAGGTTGTAGGATAATCTGGGTGAGGGTGTGACAGTATCTATATGAAAAAAAATGAGGATATCTATATAATTTGTTTTAAAGTTCATAATTTAAAAACTTAAGACAACTTCAAACAAATTGATAACCATATTAATGTTCGGAGCAATTTTAAATCTTTTTTTTTTTAATTCTAAAGTTATTTTTGCAACGAGACATTAACAGTTTTTGTTCATATATTATAGTGAAGGCATATTTGAATTTTTTTTTTTTTGTTCTAAGGGTATTTTTGAAACTTTTGAAAAGTTTAGGGGTATTTTTGAAACAAAAAATTAATGATTTTCATCTAAATCTAACAGCAATGGTATTTTTTAATTCTTTTTGAAGTTAAGCGTATTTTTTAAACTTTTGAAATTTCATGAGTATTTTTTAACAAAAAAATAAAAAAAATAAACAACTTAATTAAGAGGGGCTATATAGGGAGAATCTTTATATGCCTCTTTTACTCTTACATTTTTCGTAAGCTCCAATATTTAACATAAACTAACATTTTTGTTTAATTTACTACTGCGGAGTCAAAATATTAATTAAAAAAAGCATATATATAATTAAATGGTTTTTTTTTAAAAAAAAAGATAGTTACAATTTAATCGTTCAATGTGAAAACACTTATTCTTGATCGATCATCACTTTGAGACATGTTTTGCATCGTTTATGATCAATTACCTTTTCTCGTTGTATAAACTAAATAAAAATGAATTTGGAAATGGGAGAAGCAAAGGTTGAAGTTCATATCATCATCTCCTGAAAAGTGTTACAATGAAGATAAGAGAAAATAAAGAAACCAAAATAAAAGTTGATATATTATATGATAATATCCTTGAACAAGGTAGAGCAGAAAACAAAGTTTGAAACATAGAAATTAAACACACAGGAGGCAAAGCATACACAAGCACGTGCATGCCATTTTATTGGATGCTTAATGGAACTATATATGTAAATTAAAGATAGGTAGGGAAATGAATGAAATGTTTCACCAATTAGATTTAGCAGCATTAGCAAGAGTGTTAACTGCATCATCAGCTGCAATGTTGGTAGCAAAGTAACCAAGCGCGTCTATGGATTTTGCCAATGAAATCTTGTTTGCAATTGTGTATTCACTTTCGTAGGTAATCCAGGTTGTGCCAGAATAAGTGTAGGCAATCAAAAAACTTTTGTCGGAGCTCTCAACTTCAGCTTGATTATCGTTTATAAACTGAATCACATTAGAGTAGTAGATTTGTCCATTTGGTAAAATGTTGTCCCCTTGAGCTACACCATCCGCTTTGGAAAACACTCGGTGTTGGTGAGAGTTGGCAAGTTTCCAGGCCCAACCATGGAAAGGAATTCCAAATACAATTTGCTTATGAGGAAGTTTACCAAGGGCTTGGATCCATGACTGGATACCAAACTGTGCAGACAGGGAATTGTCTCTTGGATTGTGGAATGCCGAAGATGGTCCTGTAGCATCATTTGAGGAAGATGGGGTGTAAAAGTCATAAGAAATGACATTGACCCAACTTAATTTTTGCTTGATTGCTTGAACTGGATATTGAATATTGTGGATGAGGTATGGTACGTTGGAGACGGTGGCAACAAGCAACAACTCTGGAAGACTCAAATTAGTAGCATCTTCCGCAACAGCTTTGCGCCACAAATTAAGCAGAGTTTCAAAGTCTTTCATCTCTTCAGCAGAAGATGGATATAGCCATTGAAGATCCAGACCATCAAACTTACCATCTCTGGCTACTTTAATGGAGGATTTGATGAACACATCGCGATTTGTTGGCTCCTTGGCAATTTTAGCAAATACAGCACTGTCTCCTTGAATGGACAATAATGTTTTGACGTCTTGGTTCCTCATTTTCACAGTTGAACTGAACTCATTGATCAAGGTATCTTGTGAAGGATCTATGGTAACTTCATAAGTTGTAGAGTCAACAGAAGCATAACCAACAAATAGATGGGTGAAAAGCGTAGCATCGATATTGGCTAAAGGAAGTACACCATTCGTGCTTGCTAGCCAATAACCACCTTTCACAACATTCGGGACGATGGGGGCTTCTGGCGTCGCCATATCAACAAACTTTTACTATCAACCAACAAAAAATTTTTTTGAAATTATTATTCTTCTTTGCTTGCTTAGCTTAGCTTGTAAATCTACTTCATACCCATTCCATATTTATACTACTCTCAACCCCATTGTTCGTACATGTGCATGGATATTTTATATTTCTTTCTCCTATTACAGCATCCAAATAATAGATAATATATATTAGTTTTTTAGCATTATCTCACACCCTAAAACGTTTTCTTTTCCCAAACTATTGTCTTACTTGCTTCTGTTTCATTTAAATTTGTTGTTTTTTCCATCTACCATGCTTTTGTCCTATTATATAACTCACATGCACAATGCTATTCGCTACTAATTAACAATTCCCTTTCTCATGTCACAACAACTATAATTTTGATCATAATGACAACTACAATTAAAATGAGACATAGAATAATAGAATGTTAACTTATTTAGAAAGAGACTCAACAACCTTTAAATCAATTCCATTCTAAAATATTATTGTAATGCTCGAGTTTATGAGGGTACATGAAATCACATCTAATTAGATGGATGGAAACGGGGATATCAACGTTAGATACAAATTTCTTTCTGATATATTAGTATATGAAAAATAAAGTTATTAGATATCACAGGTTCCATCTAAAAACAAATTATATTGACAATGAGAGAAGAGTTACCTGGAAAATTGTCAAAAATAACACACTCAAATTTTCACTTTTCAAAACTAGCACGCTTATTGAAAACTCGTTAAACTAGTTTTTCTCAGTTCATCTCGGGTGAGATCAACCATCGAGATTTTATCTTTCTCCGATTTTAAAAATCACAAGTCAATTACTTGAAAACCATATGCATAATATGGAAATTCATATAATTGTGAAAACAAAAATTGGCTAAAGATTTTGAAAAGTTTCGTAAGTATTTGATATAATATTTGGTAAAGGTGATTGAATTTGTAGAAAATTTGAAAATATATAAGATTTGGCACAATATTTTGAAAAGTTAGCAAAATTTCGTTGTGTAATCTGCCCGAGATGTACTGAGAGAACCCAAAACAATCAATAAGTTTGAAAATTTTAAATTTTTAATTAAACCTCGATGGTCGATCTCGCTTGAGATGGACCGAGAAAAACTAGTTTAACGAATTTTCAAAAGTGTGCCAATTATGAAAAGTTAAAACTTGAGGGTGTTATTTCTGACAATTTCCAAAATTACTTATTTATGTTTTAAACCTTGTCAAATCCATTGATTTTTCTAATATAAAATCCTCAACCTCAATTTACTTTTAGCTAATAAGACAAAATAAAGTTAGATAACAAAGCTTGTGATCAATATATTAAGAAACCTTTAATATTTATAAATTCTCGATCTCATTTACAAAATTCAAACCCATTAAAAATTATATCCATTTCCAGGCAATAAGTAAACAATTAAATGAAATAGCTTCTGATTCTTAAGATGGTGGTTGGAAAATATTAGTGATATTAAAAGAAGACTAAACGTGGAAAACTATGTATAATAATACACAAAAATGATAAAAGTCTCCTTTTAAAATTAATTTCTGTATTCAGCTCAATTAAAGAAATGGATGGAAACTCCTTATATAATATTAAAATGTTGAGGGTAACAAATACAAAATGAAATTAGATATCAACGCGAGTATATCTTTATCTTTAATTAAGTGGTTGAATTGTGACAACCAAAATTTTCATGTAATTTTTTTTTTAAAAAAATAATTATCTTGAGTTATTTGGTTAGTTGTTTGAATTTTGAGGCTTATCTGGATTATCTTGAGAAAATAATTCAATTTAAAGTAATCATGATAAAATATTTGGAAGATTTGAAACTGGGTGACATTTAAGAACTTGATTAATTTAAGAAAATATGAGAATAAGTTGGAATTGAATTTAAGTTGGGAAATTGATTTATTAGGAGATAGTTTGTTTAAATAAATAATTAAGTGGCAGTTGGAAAATATTTGATTTGATGGGTTGAGAAATATTATATTAATAAGTTGAGTTTTGTTTTGGGAAAAGGAAACGGAAAACAGAGATCTAAATATATATATATATTTCTTTAAAAGTTTGTGACCATTTTTCACTTAAACGTTTCTTCCCCTTCCTTCAAAGGTTCTTTTTCATTTTGCATGGAAGTTAGCTTTGATTTCTAGGTTTCACATGGTTTGTTTAAACATCATTAAACATTCAACATTTGTACCCATTAGACCTTAGTTGAGGTAGAGCAAGCTCGATACTCTCAACGTCGAAAACAATCTTTAGCTGATGTGGAGTAATCTCAATACAATTAGCGTCACCACTCTCCTATGTGCACATAAAAATGCCCCCAAAAGGCTTGCAACTCAACACACAGCCCAAAGCCTTCATGTGTACCAAAGTGGGTCCCAAAGACCTTATATACCTGGCTGCCCAAATTACTTTCTTCTTATTCTTCAGTATTGGGTCCCATACATAATATTATTAGGGTACATTCATGCATTTAAAAATAAAACTTGCTCAGCAAATAGTCCACCCAACATAGATACTTTTTAGTAAACATTGATCTTCAAACTAAATAGCATGTTTAACAAAGCTCATAAACCACATATAAAACATGCTTTTCAAGGTAAACATTTATTTAAGAAAGCGTTGAGTAAAACATCAACTTTTATTCTTAAAACATTGTCACTCGCTCCTTTAGTTGGGTCCCAAATATATTATAGATCTTCCACACCTTCACTTGTCCTGAAAATAATGTTTATTTTCTTTAGTTAGACTTCTCTTAAATCCCTTAGGTCTCATCTTAAACCATTTATGCCCTAAAGACCAAATTCATACTTGAAATAACTCACCAACACTAGTTGGGTGAAGTAATTCCTTAAGTAGTGTGAGTTGCAACTAGGCGTGCAACTTAACTAGACACGACACCAACACTCACCCACAACCATAGTCGCTCACACCCACGACACTGCACGAACACTACCTTATGCGACAACTCTCGCACACCTGCACAACCACACAACCTCACAGGCACACACGAACTAGGTGTCAATGTGAAACCCAGAATTTTTACCTAATAGCTTGGATACAGTGAAGTGTTAGGAACTAGGAAAATAAGGAAAATTTGAGTACAAGTTTGTGGAGTTAGAAAAATCTAGAGGCAGAAAATCTGGGCTTGTAGAGTTAGCCAAATTGCCAAAATTTGGCTAACATAAGGGGGCTATGCGTTGAGAGCATGATGAGGAAGAAAGTGTTTGAGCAAACTTGAGTTTTGGGAAGAGAATAAGTCATAGATGAGTTTGGGAGAAAATCATAGTAGGTAATTTTCCGAGTCTTAGACTACAAGGAGGCAAATAGGTTGTGAAATTCTCTAAGTGTCATAACTATGCTTGGAAAATCATGGTATGGATGCATAGGGCTTGATAAGGGAGGAGAATTTTACTAAGTATTATAGAAGGAAGAGTTAGTAGCATAGTTGAAAGTTAGTTTTGAGGATTAAACACATCTCTATGGGAAAAACACCATGTTGGATGCATGGTGGTGGTGCTCAACGCATAGTAAGGAGATATGGGGGAATTTTTACTAAGTGTTGAGGTTTTGAAAGGAATTCTAAGCCATAGAGAGGAGAGTTGAACGTATGGTTCAAGTTGGAGAGGAGTGTCTCACTAGTTGAAGTGTTGAACGCATAATGCATACTCCGGGAAAGACTTACCTAAGCTTTGGATGACTTTAATACTTGAGAAGCAAACTCTAAGGAAGAGAGGAAGGGTTGGACGCATGGAGTAGGGTTTTTGGCTAGGGATGGATCAACTTGGCTTGAGAAAAGGAGGAGAACAAATAGGTTAAGTCTCTTAGTAAAGGGGGAAACGCATGGAAGACTATCAAAGTGGGAATTTTGGCTAAGTATAAGATGGATTGGGTGTGTTGGACGCATACCCTATTGGTTGAAGGAAAAATGGTTAAGTGTTGGGTGGTTGAAGTTGGAAGCAAGGTAAGATCAACCATCGAGATTTTATCTTTCTCCGATTTTAAAATTCACAAGTCAATTACTTGAAAACCATATGCATAATATGGAAATTCATATAATTGTGAAAACAGAAATTGGCTAAAGATTTTGAAAAGTTTCGTAAGTATTTGATATAATATATGGTAAAGATGATTGAATTTGTAGAAAATTTGAAAATATATAAATTTTGGTAACATTACACAATATTAAGATTCGGTGTGTAATCTGCTCGAGATGTATCGAGAGAACCCAAAACAATCGATAAGTTTGAAACTTTCAAATTTTTAATTAAACATCGATGGTCGATCTCGCTTGAGATGGACGGAGAAAAACTAGTTTAACGAACTTTCAAAAAGTGTGCTAGTTTTGAAAAGTTAAAACTTGAGGGTGTTATTTTCTACAATTTCCCTAGTTACTTATTTATGTTTTCAATCCTGTCAAGTCCATCGATTTTTCCAATATAAAATCTTCAACATAAATTTATTTTGAGCTAATAAGACAAAATAAAGTTAGATAAGAAAGCTTGTGATCTAATATATTAAGAAACTTTTAATAGTTATTATTGCTCGATCTCATTTACAAAATTCAAACCCATTAAAAATTATATCCATTTCCTGGGAGTAAGTAAAAAATTAAATGAAATTAGCTTGTGATTCTTAAGATGGTGGTTGCAAGATATTAGTGATATTAAAAGAAGACTAAAAGTGGGAAACTATGTATTCAACCCAATTAAAGAAATGGATGGAAACTCCTTATACAATATTAAAATGACATCAATGCCCGTCAAGAATTCCAATTCCCAAAATGACATCACTTTAAGCATCTAAGTTCACGGTCAACCCCGTCAATGTGAACACTTTTCCTCAACGTGCGCGTCTCCGATTTCAAATTTCGCCCATATTTTTTCACGCTTAAGACATACTTTCTTTTTACTCACATTGTCCATCAAGAAATATTTTTCTTGACGCTTTTTGTCCATCAACGTATCGAAAAATTAGGAATTCACGAACTTACGTACTTTTATGCCAAGAAAGGTGTTTTTCTTGACGTTTGTGCACGTCAACTTAGTTATAAACAATTATTGATGTTTAATGTCCATCAAGATATATTTTATAATTAATAATCATTTTTAAACCTCAAAATTATGATTTTGTTGATCGTCGCATGTCATGAACGTCAAAAAAAACCAAGAATTTGTGCCTCAAGAAAAGCCAAAATTGTAGTTGTGACATCCCAAATTTTCAACTAATTTGTCTTTTTTTAAAAAAAATTAAATATCTTGAATTATTTGGTTAGTTGTTTGAATCTTAAAGCTTTAATTGAATTATGTTGAGAAAATAATTCAATTTAAACTAATCGCGATACAAGATTTGGATTTGATTCAATTAGTGAAAAATTGAGTTTACTTGGGGGAGATTTAAAATTTGGATTTAAAATGAAGATTTGGAATTGGATGGGATTTAAGAACTTGGTTAATTTAAGAAGATATGAGGATAAGTTGGAATTGAATTTAAGTTGGGGAATTGATTTGTTAGGAGATATTTTGGTTAAATAAATTATTAGGTGGTGGCAGAAAAAAATTTGATTTGTTAGGTTGAGGAATATTATATTAAATAAATTGTGTATTTTTTTTTTTTTTTTTTTTATGGAAAAGGAAAGGAAAAGAGAATTTAAACAAGTATATATATACTTAAGCCAATCTTGGATGTCAAGCCCAACTGCTCTCTCTCCGTTCAGCTTGGTCGGCATTATCTCTTTTCATGGGTTACGCTGGGATTTCAAGACTTGGTTAGGCCAGGACTGTTTTGGTAAGTATTGTTGATTTTCTCGTAATTTCGTGACTTGGCTTTAATTGTTCTTACTCATTGGGATTGGGTTTTAGATTCAGGCTTCCAAGGATTTTGGAAACGGAAACAAGCTAAGGGTCCATTTTGGTTGGACCCATTGTTTGAAGTATGGAAGAAGATTGTGGCTTAGTTGCAGTTTGGGTAAGTAATCAATCTTACTACTGGAACCGCCTTTGAGCCAGACGATTGTAGATAATTTCGAACGATCTTCTTAATTTGGGTGAAATTGAGTTGTTTATATCTAGAATCGTTTTAAGTATGATGATATTAGCACATGTTTGATATGATTTATGGTGTGAACTTAACACAAGCATATTTAGAGAAAAGTGACGATTTATCCACCTAATGCTACTACGATACCGGAAGCCAACAGGTTTCCTACTACGATACCAGAAGTCGATGTGTTTCCTACTATGTTATTCGAAGCCTACGGGTTTCCT
>QLSR01000239.1:0-44508 GCA_031780015.1 Citrullus colocynthis | reverse complement strand
TTTTTTTTTTTTTTTTTTTTTTTTTTTTTTTTTTTGAAAAAGCTATCATAGGAGAACATTAAAACAAAATTGCTACATTATCTAATTTTTGAAAGTTGATGGTAACTAAAACAAAATTGTATAATATTTATTTATTATATACTGAAACTCATTATGTAAAAATAATAATTTAGAACTACAGGATTTCACATGCATTGCACGTGTTTCTTGACTAGTATACCAAATGGACTCAAATTCTAGGAGGCACCTACACAAAGTTTAACGTAAAGTAACATTTATTATTAGTTAATAAAATGATTAAGTGTTAGCTTCTCTAATTCAATAAACATTTATTTTAAAAAAACCAATAAACCTTTCACAATTCCTCATCCAAATTTATATACATTTTTTTAATAAAGAAATGCAAAGTAAGTAGTCTAACAATAATTATATGTATTATTGTATTTCAAGAAATAATTTTTAGTTTTATCTTAATCACCAATGAGACAAAACCCAACCCATGGGAGAAAATGCCGGCAGAAAATTCCTCTATTATACTAGGAATTCAACACCGATTATGTTGCCGATCTTGCCTCCGACCAACACCATTGATTCATCTCATCCTTCGTTATTAGCCCTCCGAATCCGAACTGCATTACAAAAGTAATGTAACGTTCTGTAAAGTCACAATAGTCAACTCTCACCGTGTCTAATTTCAATTGACTGTAGAGTATTTGTCTCATCAACTGCAAGTAAACAAGCAAATTGTATTGTTTAAAAACAATAATATTAAGTGTAAAATCTATAGTTAAAGAAGATGGTTTAAGCAAATGCGTATCACATCTGTAATTATTGTGCTCCTAAGAGTTACTATGTCGTGTATGAACTTCATAGTATAGTACCCACACTCCGTAGTACAAAATTCTTTAGCGCACTATATATGCACACATATATTTCAACGAATGTTAGAAAAAAACAAATCTTTTAATCAAAAGTATAATATCATTACATTGACATTGAAATGTTTACCTTAACGAGGACCCAAGTAATAGGTCGAATTTGTGTACTTGTGCGAGCATAAAACATTCTTATGCCCCTAAACAAAACAAACACCTAAGTAACACAAACTAACATTTTTGTTTAATGTACTATTGTGGAATCAAAATGTTAATTAAAAAAACATATATATAATTAAATGGTTTAAAAAAAAATAGTTACAATTTAATCGTTCAATGTGAAAACACTTATTCTTGATCGATCATCACTTTAAGACATGTTTTGAATGGTTTATAATTATTTATATTTCCTCATTGTATAAACTAAATAAAAATTAGTTTGGAAATGAGTATCTTCGTACTCATCCTTTTCTTTTATGCCTCCAGGTAAGGGAAAAAACATGCCGGCGAATGACAAGAAGAATCCTTGAGGCATTATGGGACTCGCAGGATCTTCCGCTAGGGTTGNTTATTTATTATATACTGAAACTCATTATGTAAAAATAATAATTTAGAACTACAGGATTTCACATGCATTGCACGTGTTTCTTGACTAGTATACCAAATGGACTCAAATTCTAGGAGGCACCTACACAAAGTTTAACGTAAAGTAACATTTATTATTAGTTAATAAAATGATTAAGTGTTAGCTTCTCTAATTCAATAAACATTTATTTTAAAAAAACCAATAAACCTTTCACAATTCCTCATCCAAATTTATATACAATTTTTTAATAAAGAAATGCAAAGTAAGTAGTCTAACAATAATTATATGTATTATTGTATTTCAAGAAATAATTTTTAGTTTTATCTTAATCACCAATGAGACAAAACCCAACCCATGGGAGAAAATGCCGGCAGAAAATTCCTCTATTATACTAGGAATTCAACACCGATTATGTTGCCGATCTTGCCTCCGACCAACACCATTGATTCATCTCATCCTTCGTTATTAGCCTCCGAATCCGAACTGCATTACAAAAGTAATGTAACGTTCTGTAAAGTCACAATAGTCAACTCTCACCGTGTCTAATTTCAATTGACTGTAGAGTATTTGTCTCATCAACTGCAAGTAAACAAGCAAATTGTATTGTTTAAAAACAATAATATTAAGTGTAAAATCTATAGTTAAAGAAGATGGTTTAAGCAAATGCGTATCACATCTGTAATTATTGTGCTCCTAAGAGTTACTATGTCGTGTATGAACTTCATAGTATAGTACCCACACTCCGTAGTACAAAATTCTTTAGCGCACTATATATGCACACATATATTTCAACGAATGTTAGAAAAAAACAAATCTTTTAATCAAAAGTATAATATCATTACATTGACATTGAAATGTTTACCTTAACGAGGACCCAAGTAATAGGTCGAATTTGTGTACTTGTGCGAGCATAAAACATTCTTATGCCCCTAAACAAAACAAACACCTAAGTAACACAAACTAACATTTTTGTTTAATGTACTATTGTGGAATCAAAATATTAATTAAAAAAACATATATATAATTAAATGGTTTAAAAAAAAATAGTTACAATTTAATCGTTCAATGTGAAAACACTTATTCTTGATCGATCATCACTTTAAGACATGTTTTGAATGGTTTATAATTATTTATATTTCCTCATTGTATAAACTAAATAAAAATTAGTTTGGAAATGAGTATCTTCGTACTCATCCTTTTCTTTTATGCCTCCAGGTAAGGGAAAAAACATGCCGGCGAATGACAAGAAGAATCCTTGAGGCATTATGGGACTCGCAGGATCTTCCGCTAGGGTTGCATACGCATGTTTTTTCTTCTGTCATCGAAATTTAAAGTTTAATATGATTTTTTTTGCGTCATGTTTGGGATTCCATCGTGGAATTTTTATTTACTGAACTTATTTTCTTTCTTATAAATTGAATAATTCCAAAGAAAAAAAAGTTTTCTTAGGGGTACCCTGAACCACAGTTCTTTATCATTCTTTAATAAAAATCTCCAATTTTTTAAAATTATGCTGTCTTTCTTCCTCAATGTTGCATATATCGAGTAATGACCCAATCGGTCTAGGTGGGCCGTTACAGTTGGTATCAAAGCCAAGTTTTAGGTTTTGTAGACTGACTTACTACGTAAGTCTAGATTGTCCCCATAGCCGCTAAAGGATTCTTCGTCATCACCAGGTATGCGTTCCAAGTGTATATTTCTAGAGTGTTCTAATGGAAAGCTTAGTGGTTTTTTCCCTTATGTTATTATTTCGGCTTTACACCCTTAATAAGGAAATTAATGGTGGTTGTTGTATGTAAATTTAGGAGATGTCTTGTGGAGGTAGAGGTAGAGGCGGGGGGGCACGAGAAGTAGGGGAAGAGGGTTACCAAACCCTCAAGTTCAGGACCCCATGGAGTAGAACCCTCAGTCTCAGTACCCTCCTATACCGCAAGGACCTCCACCGCAACAGAATCCTATAGAGGCAGGGGAACACGGAACCAGAGCAAAGGGGCGGCCCCGTAATGCACCTGTGCTGCCACAAACTCAGGCTCCGTTGAGGGCCCAGACCGAATTTGTGGCAATGGTCGAACAGATCCGGGAAATCGTTACTACTACCTTGATGGACAAGATTCAGGAGATAACCCGTGCAGCTGTGGTAGAACAGTTGGCACAGCAAATACCGACTCTCCAAGTGCCAAAACAGCATAATCCACTTCCGTCGATACAGACCCTGCCTTAGCCTCAATATAACTTGTCGTCGGAAGGAACGTATTTGCGAGACTTTAGGAAGTATAACCCTCGCACATTTGACGGATCGGTGAAGGATCCCACCAAGGCGGAGATGTGGCTTTCCTCTATAGAGAATATTTTTCGCTACATGAAATGTCCAAAGGACTAGAAGCATCAATGTGCAGTGTTCGTGCGGACTGATGATGCAGAAATCTGGTGGCAGTAAGCAAAAAGGTCAGTAGTTTCTAATGGAGGATCGATCACCTGGGCTAAGTTTAAAGAGCGGTTCTATGAGAAGTATTTCTCCGCCAACACGAGGTACAATAAGCAAGTGGAGTTTATGCAACTAAAGCAGGGAGTCATGTCAGTGGAAGAGTATGAGCAGGAATTTACGAAATTACCCTGTTTTGCTCCCAAGATGGTGGCCACAGAGAAGGAAAGATCGAGCTTTATCCAAGGCTTGAAGAATGGAATGAGAGGTCTTGTATAGGCTCTGGAACCCAGTATTTACGTTGCAGCATTCAGAGCGGCAGCTAGAATTGACTTGCGAGCTGGAGAGGAGTATGTTAAAGCTATGGCATTGGGGCCCTCCTCGGGCTAGAAGAGAAAGGCAGACCAGAGAACCACAGAGTTTCCTCTAAGAAACCGAGGCTCAAAGAGGCCCATTCAGCACTTCCGGCACCCTGTCGTGGCAGCAGGTGGGGTAGAAAGGGACAGGCCAGTTTGTGGATCTTGTGGGAGAAACCACTGGGGTCGTTGCCTGGTAGGTTCGGGTGTCTGTTTTCATTGCAGTCAAGAGGGGCACGTGTCACACTCTACTTTTAAAAATCAATGCGTTAAAGAGCCTATAAAGAAAAGAAGTAAGAGGCCATGTTGGACGCATGGTCAGGGCTAAGGTAACGCATGCTAAAGGTGGATGCATAGGTAGTAATCCAAGAGCTTGAAGAGAAATAAGTGAAACGCGTAGGAGGTAATTATGAAGAAGATGTAAGCATTGGCGAAGGAAAGACGCATAAGCAAAAAGGAATAAAGTTATGTCGTGGAATATTGTAAAGAGATCCAAGTCTCGGAAAGGAAAGATAAATGCATAAGAAAGAACCGGGGAAAGAATACTATAGCAAACTAAATAAGCATAGACTACTATCGAAGGATGTTCTCGAGTGTTGGATAAAGTAGAAGGTTGAGAAGTAAGCTTAAAGACTGGAGCGGGAGGTGGACGCATACTAATTTATCATAAGAGATATCTTAGTACAAGGAAAAGGTTAAATGAATAACCTTGGATTACAAGCACAAGAGCGCATAGAGGGATAATCAAGGAAACCTCAAGGATAGGAGGAAGATCATGGACGCAGAACGAAGTGGAGGTGAACGCAAAGAGTACAAACGCATAAATGGTGGTTTTGAGTTGGATTTGGTTAACAAGGGTAAATCTCATCATCGGATGTGTGATCCCACAAGAGAAGGATTTGTAATTAAGACTTGACATAAGCGAAGAAAGTTGGATGCATGGTACGATGCAGTAAGGTACAAACGCACAGTAGTGTGCGTTTGGGACATTGACGCCTAGTAGTATGCGGTGGAGAAACGGGTTCAAAGGTATTATGGCGGAGAGTAAAAGAAGTAAGTAATGAAGCTAAAACCTTAAAGGAAATTCAATGGACGCATAGGGGCAGTATGATTGAATGAATAGTTTGTATATTGGAATATGTTGGACGCATAAGATAAGCTTATAAAGGCTAGGTGGCTTCATATAGACTTGACACCTTATAAGTAGGAGGTGTTAGAAGGCATGTTAAGTATTTCATGCAAGGTGACACTTGGATAAATACATGGTTGGTTAAGCATGTAGCGTGACATGTGGTAAACAAGTGGCAAAAAGAGAGGAGAAGTGGTATGACAAGCCCTCTATTCCAAAGCTATAAATAGGACCTTGAGGGAAAAAAGGAGCGACTGATGATGTTGAAGTAAGAATTCTTGAGAGAAAGGGGAGAGAGAAGGCAGAAAGGAGGAATCCTTGCGTCCGTAGTAGAAGTCTGCGGCCAAGAGAGAAGATATTCTTGACAACTCAACTATCTTGTGTTAAAGAAGTTGTCTTGCGTCTAAGGGGTCAGCCTTGCATTTAAGGTGAACGATGCGTTCAAGATGAACTTTGCGTCCAAGAGAGGTCGACGCATCCAAAAGAGAAGTAAAGAAGAGTTAGGCTGCACCTCGCGTTAGCTATCAAACCTTACGTTCAAGGGTGGAATTGCGTCCAACCGAGCTGACAGAGGAATATAAAGCCTCTCGTTCCAGGGTTAGAACGCTGCGTTCGAGAAACTCGGGAAAGAGGAAATAGTGGAAAGGAGGAGGAACTATTCTTGAGCAAGTATAATGTGAGTAACATTAACATTGTTCTTCAAAATATGATTTCATGGGTTTCCAATGAGTAAGTGCATGTGTTTTATTTGAAAAGCATTTGAGTATGCTGGTTATTTGTTATATGTTTATAAAACGCATGCTGATTGATAATATGTGATTTCATGATTTTACTGAAAAGCATGATGATGATATCAAAGCTTTGAACTTGACCTTACTGGAAGCATGCTGTTTTGATATTATATGATTTTATTTGAAAACAGTTAACTTATGAGTTTATGATATGATGTTTTCAAAACATAATTGGTTTATTTATAAAACTTTGAAAAGGGGCACCCGAGGCTCAGGGACTTGGAGAAGGCCAAGGGGTAGCTGGGATATGAATATAGAAAAAGGTACCCAATGTTGAGGGACTCGTAGAAGGCAAATGGGTAACATGTCTATGGAAATGGGACCCCAATGCTCAGGGACTTGGAGAAGGCATTGCGAGCGGCCCGGACTATAATATCTATGTGCACATAGAGGAATATACGACACGGATGTGTTGAGATTACTCCACACAGCTAGGGATAATTGACGTTGAGAAGCGTAGAGCATCGCTCCGCCTCAACTAAGGGAAATTTTTAAGAATGAATTGATTTCATGTACAACTATTCTGGAATGAATTTATGTGATTTGATTAAGTTGATGGAAAGTATGATTTTACAGAAATGATGGTTTGAACTATGTTTTACGTAAATTGTAGAACGTATGTAATTTGACTAAATTATTGAGAAATATGTTTTGCGGTAATGATGATTTAAATCCATGTTTTATGATTACGTTGTACAATAATTTTAATATGCCTATTTTCGGAACTAAACATAGTTTTACAAAATCTGTCACTCACTGAGCTTTTAGCTCATCCTTGCATATGTTTTTCATTTTTCAGATAGCATGATCAGTTCCCGTTGCCAGTCGAAGTCGAGGTTTGTCGAGTTATAAAGGATTCTTTTTGTCACACCCCCTCCCAAGTTCACCTACTTAACCTGAAAGGGGACGTGAGGATAGTACACATCACCCCTTTTCGACGCATACCATCCATCCCTTTACACACATCCTGAACTATTCACAATAAATTTCACATTCTAAGACATTTAAATATCACATATAGGAATGTATAAACAAGTCAACCCACTTCTTCAACTCATTCATATGTTCTATTACAATCCATGGTTTAATCTCTTATNCGGATGTGTGATCCCACAAGAGAAGGATTTGTAATTAAGACTTGACATAAGCGAAGAAAGTTGGATGCATGGTACGATGCAGTAAGGTACAAACGCACAGTAGTGTGCGTTTGGGACATTGACGCCTAGTAGTATGCGGTGGAGAAACGGGTTCAAAGGTATTATGGCGGAGAGTAAAAGAAGTAAGTAATGAAGCTAAAACCTTAAAGGAAATTCAATGGACGCATAGGGGCAGTATGATTGAATGAATAGTTTGTATATTGGAATATGTTGGACGCATAAGATAAGCTTATAAAGGCTAGGTGGCTTCATATAGACTTGACACCTTATAAGTAGGAGGTGTTAGAAGGCATGTTAAGTATTTCATGCAAGGTGACACTTGGATAAATACATGGTTGGTTAAGCATGTAGCGTGACATGTGGTAAACAAGTGGCAAAAAGAGAGGAGAAGTGGTATGACAAGCCCTCTATTCCAAAGCTATAAATAGGACCTTGAGGGAAAAAAGGAGCGACTGATGATGTTGAAGTAAGAATTCTTGAGAGAAAGGGGAGAGAGAAGGCAGAAAGGAGGAATCCTTGCGTCCGTAGTAGAAGTCTGCGGCCAAGAGAGAAGATATTCTTGACAACTCAACTATCTTGTGTTAAAGAAGTTGTCTTGCGTCTAAGGGGTCAGCCTTGCATTTAAGGTGAACGATGCGTTCAAGATGAACTTTGCGTCCAAGAGAGGTCGACGCATCCAAAAGAGAAGTAAAGAAGAGTTAGGCTGCACCTCGCGTTAGCTATCAAACCTTACGTTCAAGGGTGGAATTGCGTCCAACCGAGCTGACAGAGGAATATAAAGCCTCTCGTTCCAGGGTTAGAACGCTGCGTTCGAGAAACTCGGGAAAGAGGAAATAGTGGAAAGGAGGAGGAACTATTCTTGAGCAAGTATAATGTGAGTAACATTAACATTGTTCTTCAAAATATGATTTCATGGGTTTCCAATGAGTAAGTGCATGTGTTTTATTTGAAAAGCATTTGAGTATGCTGGTTATTTGTTATATGTTTATAAAACGCATGCTGATTGATAATATGTGATTTCATGATTTTACTGAAAAGCATGATGATGATATCAAAGCTTTGAACTTGACCTTACTGGAAGCATGCTGTTTTGATATTATATGATTTTATTTGAAAACAGTTAACTTATGAGTTTATGATATGATGTTTTCAAAACATAATTGGTTTATTTATAAAACTTTGAAAAGGGGCACCCGAGGCTCAGGGACTTGGAGAAGGCCAAGGGGTAGCTGGGATATGAATATAGAAAAAGGTACCCAATGTTGAGGGACTCGTAGAAGGCAAATGGGTAACATGTCTATGGAAATGGGACCCCAATGCTCAGGGACTTGGAGAAGGCATTGCGAGCGGCCCGGACTATAATATCTATGTGCACATAGAGGAATATACGACACGGATGTGTTGAGATTACTCCACACAGCTAGGGATAATTGACGTTGAGAAGCGTAGAGCATCGCTCCGCCTCAACTAAGGGAAATTTTTAAGAATGAATTGATTTCATGTACAACTATTCTTGAATGAATTTATGTGATTTGATTAAGTTGATGGAAAGTATGATTTTACAGAAATGATGGTTTGAACTATGTTTTACGTAAATTGTAGAACGTATGTAATTTGACTAAATTATTGAGAAATATGTTTTGCGGTAATGATGATTTAAATCCATGTTTTATGATTACGTTGTACAATAATTTTAATATGCCTATTTTCGGAACTAAACATAGTTTTACAAAATCTGTCACTCACTGAGCTTTTAGCTCATCCTTGCATATGTTTTTCATTTTTCAGATAGCATGATAGTTCCCGTTGCCAGTCGAAGTCGAGGTTTGTCGAGTTATAAAGGATTCTTTTTGTCACACCCCCTCCCAAGTTCACCTACTTAACCTGAAAGGGGACGTGAGGATAGTACACATCACCCCTTTTCGACGCATACCATCCATCCCTTTACACACATCCTGAACTATTCACAATAAATTTCACATTCTAAGACATTTAAATATCACATATAGGAATGTATAAACAAGTCAACCCACTTCTTCAACTCATTCATATGTTCTATTACAATCCATGGTTTAATCTCTTATAATTATACACGTATATCTACATGCCATCTAATAGAGGTTTAACATACAACAACACTTCCACAAGTCAGGTTTTTCTGAATCTCGAAGCTTAAGCAGGGCGAGTTGGAGTAGGCAAAGCACCTGGAACGTCTTTGCTACCTGGAGGGGAAAGAAAACATTGAAAACATGAGCTAAAGGCCCAGTGAGTGACCATTTTAACAAACCATTTTGTTCGGAAATCATCAGTGGTAAAACTGAGTTCAACATCAACATAAAACATGCAATTACTTCTAAATACATTAGTTAAAACAACTTAATTGCCCTTATCAATTCGTACAGGATTTTTAATAAATCATATGAAAACAGTTGAAGTGCAATACTTTTCCCTTAGTTGAAGTGGAGCAAAACTCAACACCCCAACGTCGAAAACATATAAGGCTCGATGCGGAGCAAGACTCAACGCACCAGCATATAACCTCTATGTGCACATAGGAACATGGTGGGTTGCCCAAGTACCTTCTCATGTCCCTCAGTACTGGGTCCCGGGTAAACTCACGTGCCTTCTCAAGTCCATCAGCACTGAGCCTCCTCTTAAACGTTTTTCTTTAAATAAGTAACACTTTATACAAACAAATCGTATGCAATCATTTATAAGAACTCAGGGAAACTATATTACATCAATAACATTTCATAAACATACTTTTCAATAACTTTAAGAACATAAAGTATGCTTCATGAATCATTTGATCACAAAATCGTATTCCATTGGAAAACCGAACTAACATATATAACAAAGATTGCTTTAGGGTAAGAAAAGTGTCACTCACAACTCTTTCTAAGCCTTGAATGGGTTATAAGCCCTTCCTATCTCCTCTTGGCCTGAAACAAACATTTTACTTTGTTACACTNCATGATGATGATATCAAAGCTTTGAACTTGACCTTACTGGAAGCATGCTGTTTTGATATTATATGATTTTATTTGAAAACAGTTAACTTATGAGTTTATGATATGATGTTTTCAAAACATAATTGGTTTATTTATAAAACTTTGAAAAGGGGCACCCGAGGCTCAGGGACTTGGAGAAGGCCAAGGGGTAGCTGGGATATGAATATAGAAAAAGGTACCCAATGTTGAGGGACTCGTAGAAGGCAAATGGGTAACATGTCTATGGAAATGGGACCCCAATGCTCAGGGACTTGGAGAAGGCATTGCGAGCGGCCCGGACTATAATATCTATGTGCACATAGAGGAATATACGACACGGATGTGTTGAGATTACTCCACACAGCTAGGGATAATTGATGTTGAGAAGCGTAGAGCATCGCTCCGCCTCAACTAAGGGAAATTTTTAAGAATGAATTGATTTCATGTACAACTATTCTGGAATGAATTTATGTGATTTGATTAAGTTGATGGAAAGTATGATTTTACAGAAATGATGGTTTGAACTATGTTTTACGTAAATTGTAGAACGTATGTAATTTGACTAAATTATTGAGAAATATGTTTTGCGGTAATGATGATTTAAATCCATGTTTTATGATTACGTTGTACAATAATTTTAATATGCCTATTTTCGGAACTAAACATAGTTTTACAAAATCTGTCACTCACTGAGCTTTTAGCTCATCCTTGCATATGTTTTTCATTTTTCAGATAGCATGACAGTTCCCGTTGCCAGTCGAAGTCGAGGTTTGTCGAGTTATAAAGGATTCTTTTTGTCACACCCCCTCCCAAGTTCACCTACTTAACCTGAAAGGGGACGTGAGGATAGTACACATCACCCCTTTTCGACGCATACCATCCATCCCTTTACACACATCCTGAACTATTCACAATAAATTTCACATTCTAAGACATTTAAATATCACATATAGGAATGTATAAACAAGTCAACCCACTTCTTCAACTCATTCATATGTTCTATTACAATCCATGGTTTAATCTCTTATAATTATACACGTATATCTACATGCCATCTAATAGAGGTTTAACATACAACAACACTTCCACAAGTCAGGTTTTTCTGAATCTCGAAGCTTAAGCAGGGCGAGTTGGAGTAGGCAAAGCACCTGGAACGTCTTTGCTACCTGGAGGGGAAAGAAAACATTGAAAACATGAGCTAAAGGCCCAGTGAGTGACCATTTTAACAAACCATTTTGTTCGGAAATCATCAGTGGTAAAACTGAGTTCAACATCAACATAAAACATGCAATTACTTCTAAATACATTAGTTAAAACAACTTAATTGCCCTTATCAATTCGTACAGGATTTTTAATAAATCATATGAAAACAGTTGAAGTGCAATACTTTTCCCTTAGTTGAAGTGGAGCAAAACTCAACACCCCAACGTCGAAAACATATAAGGCTCGATGCGGAGCAAGACTCAACGCACCAGCATATAACCTCTATGTGCACATAGGAACATGGTGGGTTGCCCAAGTACCTTCTCATGTCCCTCAGTACTGGGTCCCGGGTAAACTCACGTGCCTTCTCAAGTCCATCAGCACTGAGCCTCCTCTTAAACGTTTTTCTTTAAATAAGTAACACTTTATACAAACAAATCGTATGCAATCATTTATAAGAACTCAGGGAAACTATATTACATCAATAACATTTCATAAACATACTTTTCAATAACTTTAAGAACATAAAGTATGCTTCATGAATCATTTGATCACAAAATCGTATTCCATTGGAAAACCGAACTAACATATATAACAAAGATTGCTTTAGGGTAAGAAAAGTGTCACTCACAACTCTTTCTAAGCCTTGAATGGGTTATAAGCCCTTCCTATCTCCTCTTGGCCTGAAACAAACATTTTACTTTGTTACACTTCTTTTCTATTCATCAAACATAAACAACAACTCATCATATACTTAATATTTAGAGCTAGGTATGCGATTCAGCTATCATTAGTTCATTCTCAAGCTTTAAGCACTAAGGCTATTACTTCTAGCCGCTCCTTACCCTTTTGTTGAACTCCAATTCAGAGGACACTTTGTATACAGCTCATTCTTGCTGATAATCCAATGTTTGAACTTTATCTTTCTCTTGACAGAGCTAACTGCTATAGCTTGGATCTCTTTGCTTAAACCCTGTTAAAAATGCATTTCCAGTTCATATTAAGACTTCTTCCCTTCTACAAACTTGTAAAGAATTGAGTTCCACAGCTTGCCTCAAAATTTCAAGGCCTAACTCTTTATCGTTCTCTGGTTATGCTAAAATCACTCCGCGTTGCTCCAAATTACATAGCAGCTCTGTAGCTGCTGCTTTTACCTAAGGATTCATGTGATTAACTTCACTTCCAGCCTAACCATCCTTCACAAGACTTGTTAGAAATTGTGTTAACTTACTAACCTCCACATTTAAGCTTTAAACTCGGCTTCCTCGAGTCGTTCTACTCCAAACATCGACCACTGTTCAATTTGTGCGTCAGCAAATCAAACTTCTGTTTCAGTTCTGATTTTTGGCACCAAAATGAGTGGAATTTCGCCCGAAACTATAAGGACACCTTCCTCTGCTCTCCTTTGTGGTTTCTCTGAAAGATGGGACCGACTTAAGTTCTTGAAATGTCTGAAAATGATTAAACTCACCTATATATACTGCCGACTTATGCATCACAAGTACCGAGATGATAATGCCGACTTACTCACCCGCAGGCTGGTGCTAGTCTTCTCCTTAACGCAGGGCACTCATGTCTAAATTTTCCTTCAGCGCCTTCAGCACTAATCATTCTCAGCGCATAGTGTTCTCGGCACCTCCTACCTCCGACGCATACACACATAGTCTTACACACACTAGCTTCATCGCATCAAGACCTTTCTGTCTTGGACGCAATGTGGCTCCAACGCATGGCTGTCTTCGACGCATGGTGGCGCCTTCAATGCATAGTGACTTCAACGCATGCTCTAAGTATATTTCTTCTCCTGACAATGATCATTTATTCTTCGACACGACAACTACTTCAACTCACAGCCCTTCGCGACTTACTCAACAACGCATGATTCTCAAGATATTTCAACTTTCACTTCATTCATCAACGCATGGTCTTAGCCAATACTTAACCGAAATTTCACCCCTTTCTTGGCTACTTCTCGGCTATTCTCCTTCTGACGACGCATAAAACCATAACCTCAAATGCATAGCTCTCCCAGCACTTGGTATTGCAAGTCGGTGCTTACACTTTTCCCTGAGAAGTGTGATTAAGGAGAAAGCTAAAGTAAGTTTGACAGTGGAAGTCGACAAGGGAGTCGATGACTGCTGTCCTCACACTCTGTCTCGGGCTACGAGAGGGTAGTTGGAAATGGGCTGTGATAGCACGTGTTCAACAAATGCCCCAATAGAGGATTGTCTGACGATAAGGGCCAGCACACGAGCTCTTATCGTGGAGACTCTAGCAGACCTCAGCAGCAGCAAGGTCGAGCTTTCACCACGACTCGGTGAGAGGCCATTAATTCAAGCACAGTGGTAACAGGTACGCTTCCTATTTTAGGACATCATGCCCTAATGTTGTTTGATTCCAGATCATCGCATTCGTTTATCTCGACTGTATTTGTGAAGCATGCAATGTGAGAATTAGAACCGTTGAATTTTGTGTTGTCGGTTTCTACCCCGTCTGGTGAAGTTATGTTGGCAAAGGAAAAGATAAGAGCGTGCCAGGTGGAAATAGCCAACCGTGCACTAGATGTGACCCTAATAGTCTTGGATATGCGACACTTTGATGTTATCTTAGGCATTAATTGGTTAGCCACCAACTATGCCAGCATAGATTATTGACGTAAAGAGCTGATTTTCACCTCCTACGGGCACCAGCTTTAAATTTAAAGGGGTTGGAATAGTCGTGTTGCCCAAGGTTATCTCAACTATGAAGTCTCACAAATTGCTTAACCAAGGAAACTGGAGCGTCTTAGCCAGCGTGGTGGATGTCAGAGAAACTGAGTTTGCCCTAACTTCCGAACCAGTGGTAAGAGATTATCCAGATGTCTTCCCTGAGGACCTCCCGGGTTTGCCACCACACAGGGAGATTGACTTCACGATCAGGTTGGAGCCCGGTACGGCTCCCATATCGAAAGCTCCTTATTCCTGCTCTAACGGAATTGAAGGAACTTAAGGTCCAGTTGCAGGAATTGCTCGACAAATGCTTTATTCGACCGAGTGTGTCACCTTAGGTGCACCAGTGTTGTTTGTGAAGAAGAAAGATGGCTCGCTTCGCCTTTGTATCGACTATAGAGAGCTAAACAAGGTAACCATCAAGAATAAGTACCCACTCCTCAGGATTGATGATTTGTTTGACCAGTTACAAAGAGCCACGGTGTTCTCCAAGATCGACCTTCGTTCAGGATACCACCAGTTGAGAATAAAGGACAATGACATTCCTAAGACAGCTTTCCGTTCCAGGTATGGACATCACGAATTTATAGTTATGTCCTTTGGCCTGACGAATGCCCGCAGCAGTGATTATAGATCTGATGAACTGGGTGTTCAAAAGCTTTCTGGACACTTTTGTCACAGTGTTTATCAACGACATCCTGATTTACTCCAAGATAGAGTCAGAGCATGAGGAACATTTACGGAAAGTCCTGGAAACCTTGAGGTCACACAAGTTATATGCTAAGTTTTCTAAATGCGAGTTTTGGTTGAAGTAGGTGTCCTTTTTAGGGCACGTGATGTCAGGGGATGGAATATCCGTGGATCCTGCCAAGATAGAGGCCGTTACGAACTGGTCCTGTCCTACGACAATCGGTGAGGTGCGAAGTTTTTTGGGCTTAGCCGGTTATTATTGTTGGTTTGTTAAAGACTTATCTCGCATAGCCACTTCGTTGATCCAATTGTCCAAGAAGGATTGGTTTCTGCGCTAGTGCTTACAGTCTCGAATGGGTCAGGTGGCTTTGTTGTATACAACGATACTTCCAAGAAAGGATTGGGTTGTGTGTTGATGCAACACGGTAAATTGGTCGCTTACACATCTCGCCAACTAAAGAACCACGAGCAAAATTATCCGACCCATGACCTAGAGCTAGTCGCGGTTGTTTTTGCGTTGAAAATATGGAGACACTATTTATACGGAGAAAGAATACAGGTCTTCACCAATCATAAAAGCTTGAAATACTTTTTCACCCAAAAGGAGTTGAACATGAGACAGCGCAGATGGTTGGAATTGGTAAAGGATTATGATGTGGAAATCTTGTACCATCCAGGGAAAGCAAACGTGGTAGCAGATGCCTTGAGTCATAAGGCAGCTCATTCAGCGGCGGTAATTACCAACCAAACTCAGTTGTGTAGGGACTTTGAGCGTGCGGGAATTGCAGTGGCACTAGGAGAGGTCACGTCACAGTTGGCCCAATTATAAGTACAGTCGCCTTAAGGCAAAGGATAATCGAGGACCCGTACCTCAATTAGAAGTTCCACCAGGTGGAGAGAGGATTACCCAGCGAATTCTCGGTGTCTTCAGATAATAGTCTTGTTTACCAAGGGAGCTTGTGTGTGCCAGCAGACAATGGAGTTAATCGGGAATTGCTGACTGAAGCCCATGGCTCGCCATTCTATATACATCCTAGCAGTACCAAGATGTACCAGGATTTGAAACGCCATTACTGGTGGCGCAATATGAAACAGGAAGTGGCGAAGTTTGTCAATAGGTGTTTGGTGTGCCAGAAGATAAAGTTGCCTAGACAGAAGCCCGCAGGTTTATTGCAGCCCCTACAAGTCCCCAAACGGAAATGGGAGTACGTATCCATGGATTTCATTGTGGGCTTGCCGAGGACGGTGAAGGGCCATACAGTGATATAGGTGATTATAGACAGACTCATCAAGTCAGCACATTTCATCCCATGTAGGTCCACCTACTCAGTGAGTCAGTAGGTACAGATTTACATGAAGGAAGTGGTGAGGTTGCACGGGGTATTAGTTTCGATAGTATCTGACAGAGACCCTCGTTTCACGTCCAGTTTTTAGAAAAGTCTCTAGTCGATGTTAGGCACTCGGGTAGATTTCAGTATGGGATTTCACCCTCAGACTGACGGGCAAACAGAGCGTTTGAACCAAACATTAGAGGATATGTTGCATGCCTGTGTCCTGGATTTCCCAGGGAGTTGGGACTTCCACTTGCATCGCCTGGAGTTCGCCTATAATAACAGCTTCCAGGTTACCATTGGCATGGCGCCATTTGAAACCCTATACGGTAAGGGTTGCAGGTCTCCAATTTGCTAGGGTGAAGTAGGGGAGTGAAAATTGTTGGGCCCAGAGTTGGCACAACTTACCAACGGTGCTATCCAAAAGATCAGGGCAAGAATGCGGATAGCTCAGAGTAGACAGAATAGCTATGCCGATATATGACAACGAGATCTTGAATTTGAAGTGGATGATAAGGTATTCTTAAAGGTAGCTCCGATGAAAGGCATTTTGAGGTTTGAAAAGAAAGAGAAGTTAAGCCCTCATTTCATCGAACCGTTTGAAATTTGGATAGGGTTGGCCTAGTGGCTTACCGCTTAGCCTTGCCACCGTCACTCTCCGCAGTCCATAATGTATTCCATGTGTCCATGTTAAGAAAGTATATAGCGGACCCCTCTCATGTTGTTGACTTCGAACCCTTGCAGCTGAGTGAGAATTTGAGCTATAAAGAGAAGTCGGTACAAATCCTAGCAAAGGAAGTAAAAATCCTGCACAACCGAGAGATAACACTAGTGAAAGTGTTGTGGGGGAATCATTGGTTCGAGGAAGCAACCTCGGAGCGGGAGAAGGAGATGTGCTCGCTATATCTGGAGTAATTTCAAGATTGAGCTTTCGAGGACGAAAGCTTCTTGAGGAGGGGAGATTGTGACACCCCAATTTTCAAGTATTATATATCCTTTTGGCCTTTATTTTGGTCTCGAATAATATTTATTAAAGAAAAAGGGAAATTAATTTGGAATAAAATGGAGAAAAGGGAAAGGGAAGAGGGAATTTAATTTAGAATAAAAGGCGTAATTAATTTTGGAAGGGAAGAGAAGAGGGAAATTAATTTTGAAATTAATTAGGGTTTTCTTTTTAGGTTAATTAGGGGTGCCTCGTTTTGAGTGCAACCCACTCTCTCTCTCCCGCCGCATACACACACACCCTCTCTCCCTCACAGATCTCTTTCCCGTCCGGCTCCCTCTCTCTCAGCTTCTCTCTATCGCCGGTGCACTCTCTCCCGCGCACCATCTCGCTCTCTTTCCTTACCGCGGCATCAAACTCTCTTGGGTCTCGCTGTCTCGCTCTCTTTCCCTATCGCGGCGTCAAACTCGCTCAAGTGTTGCTTTCTCGCTCTCGCTAGACTCTCGCTCTCCCTCACAGCAGTACGTTTCTCTCTCTCTCTCTTNTTACATGAAGGAAGTGGTGAGGTTGCACGGGGTATTAGTTTCGATAGTATCTGACAGAGACCCTCGTTTCACGTCCAGTTTTTAGAAAAGTCTCTAGTCGATGTTAGGCACTCGGGTAGATTTCAGTACGGGATTTCACCCTCAGACTGACGGGCAAACAGAGCGTTTGAACCAAACATTAGAGGATATGTTGCATGCCTGTGTCCTAGATTTCCCAGGGAGTTGGGACTTCCACTTGCATCGCCTGGAGTTCGCCTATAATAACAGCTTCCAGGTTACCATTGGCATGGCGCCATTTGAAACCCTATGCGGTAAGGGTTGCAGGTCTCCAATTTGCTAGGGTGAAGTAGGGGAGTGAAAATTGTTGGGCCCAGAGTTGGCACAACTTACCAACGGTGCTATCCAAAAGATCAGGGCAAGAATGCGGATAGCTCAGAGTAGACAGAATAGCTATGCCGATATATGACAACGAGATCTTGAATTTGAAGTGGATGATAAGGTATTCTTAAAGGTAGCTCCGATGAAAGGCATTTTGAGGTTTGAAAAGAAAGAGAAGTTAAGCCCTCATTTCATCGAACCGTTTGAAATTTGGATAGGGTTGGCCTAGTGGCTTACCGCTTAGCCTTGCCACCGTCACTCTCCGCAGTCCATAATGTATTCCATGTGTCCATGTTAAGAAAGTATATAGCGGACCCCTCTCATGTTGTTGACTTCGAACCCTTGCAGCTGAGTGAGAATTTGAGCTATAAAGAGAAGTCGGTACAAATCCTAGCAAAGGAAGTAAAAATCCTGCACAACCGAGAGATAACACTAGTGAAAGTGTTGTGGGGGAATCATTGGTTCGAGGAAGCAACCTCGGAGCGGGAGAAGGAGATGTGCTCGCTATATCTGGAGTAATTTCAAGATTGAGCTTTCGAGGACGAAAGCTTCTTGAGGAGGGGAGATTGTGACACCCCAANGGACTTGGAGAAGGCATTGCGAGCGGCCCGGACTATAATATCTATGTGCACATAGAGGAATATACGACACGGATGTGTTGAGATTACTCCACACAGCTAGGGATAATTGACGTTGAGAAGCGTAGAGCATCGCTCCGCCTCAACTAAGGGAAATTTTTAAGAATGAATTGATTTCATGTACAACTATTCTTGAATGAATTTATGTGATTTGATTAAGTTGATGGAAAGTATGATTTTACAGAAATGATGGTTTGAACTATGTTTTACGTAAATTGTAGAACGTATGTAATTTGACTAAATTATTGAGAAATATGTTTTGCGGTAATGATGATTTAAATCCATGTTTTATGATTACGTTGTACAATAATTTTAATATGCCTATTTTCGGAACTAAACATAGTTTTACAAAATCTGTCACTCACTGAGCTTTTACCTAAGGATTCATGTGATTAACTTCACTTCCAGCCTAACCATCCTTCACAAGACTTGTTAGAAATTGTGTTAACTTACTAACCTCCACATTTAAGCTTTAAACTCGGCTTCCTCGAGTCGTTCTACTCCAAACATCAACCACTGTTCAATTTGTGCGTCAGCAAATCAAACTTCTGTTTCAGTTCTGATTTTTGGCACCAAAATGAGTGGAATTTCGCCCGAAACTATAAGGACACCTTCCTCTGCTCTCCTTTGTGGTTTCTCTGAAAGATGGGACCGACTTAAGTTCTTGAAATGTCTGAAAATGATTAAACTCACCTATATATACTGCCGACTTATGCATCACAAGTACCGAGATGATAATGCCGACTTACTCACCCGCAGGCTGGTGCTAGTCTTCTCCTTAACGCAGGGCACTCATGTCTAAATTTTCCTTCAGCGCCTTCAGCACTAATCATTCTCAGCGCATAGTGTTCTCGGCACCTCCTACCTCCGACGCATACACACATAGTCTTACACACACTAGCTTCATCGCATCAAGACCTTTCTGTCTTGGACGCAATGTGGCTCCAACGCATGGCTGTCTTCGACGCATGGTGGCGCCTTCAATGCATAGTGACTTCAACGCATGCTCTAAGTATATTTCTTCTCCTGACAATGATCATTTATTCTTCGACACGACAACTACTTCAACTCACAGCCCTTCGCGACTTACTCAACAACGCATGATTCTCAAGATATTTCAACTTTCACTTCATTCATCAACGCATGGTCTTAGCCAATACTTAACCGAAATTTCACCCCTTTCTTGGCTACTTCTCGGCTATTCTCCTTCTGACGACGCATAAAACCATAACCTCAAATGCATAGCTCTCCCAGCACTTGGTATTGCAAGTCGGTGCTTACACTTTTCCCTGAGAAGTGTGATTAAGGAGAAAGCTAAAGTAAGTTTGACAGTGGAAGTCGACAAGGGAGTCGATGACTGCTGTCCTCACACTCTGTCTCGGGCTACGAGAGGGTAGTTGGAAATGGGCTGTGATAGCACGTGTTCAACAAATGCCCCAATAGAGGATTGTCTGACGATAAGGGCCAGCACACGAGCTCTTATCGTGGAGACTCTAGCAGACCTCAGCAGCAGCAAGGTCGAGCTTTCACCACGACTCGGTGAGAGGCCATTAATTCAAGCACAGTGGTAACAGGTACGCTTCCTATTTTAGGACATCATGCCCTAATGTTGTTTGATTCCAGATCATCGCATTCGTTTATCTCGACTGTATTTGTGAAGCATGCAATGTGAGAATTAGAACCGTTGAATTTTGTGTTGTCGGTTTCTACCCCGTCTGGTGAAGTTATGTTGGCAAAGGAAAAGATAAGAGCGTGCCAGGTGGAAATAGCCAACCGTGCACTAGATGTGACCCTAATAGTCTTGGATATGCGACACTTTGATGTTATCTTAGGCATTAATTGGTTAGCCACCAACTATGCCAGCATAGATTATTGACGTAAAGAGCTGATTTTCACCTCCTACGGGCACCAGCTTTAAATTTAAAGGGGTTGGAATAGTCGTGTTGCCCAAGGTTATCTCAACTATGAAGTCTCACAAATTGCTTAACCAAGGAAACTGGAGCGTCTTAGCCAGCGTGGTGGATGTCAGAGAAACTGAGTTTGCCCTAACTTCCGAACCAGTGGTAAGAGATTATCCAGATGTCTTCCCTGAGGACCTCCCGGGTTTGCCACCACACAGGGAGATTGACTTCACGATCAGGTTGGAGCCCGGTACGGCTCCCATATCGAAAGCTCCTTATTCCTGCTCTAACGGAATTGAAGGAACTTAAGGTCCAGTTGCAGGAATTGCTCGACAAATGCTTTATTCGACCGAGTGTGTCACCTTAGGTGCACCAGTGTTGTTTGTGAAGAAGAAAGATGGCTCGCTTCGCCTTTGTATCGACTATAGAGAGCTAAACAAGGTAACCATCAAGAATAAGTACCCACTCCTCAGGATTGATGATTTGTTTGACCAGTTACAAAGAGCCACGGTGTTCTCCAAGATCGACCTTCGTTCAGGATACCACCAGTTGAGAATAAAGGACAATGACATTCCTAAGACAGCTTTCCGTTCCAGGTATGGACATCACGAATTTATAGTTATGTCCTTTGGCCTGACGAATGCCCGCAGCAGTGATTATAGATCTGATGAACTGGGTGTTCAAAAGCTTTCTGGACACTTTTGTCACAGTGTTTATCAACGACATCCTGATTTACTCCAAGATAGAGTCAGAGCATGAGGAACATTTACGGAAAGTCCTGGAAACCTTGAGGTCACACAAGTTATATGCTAAGTTTTCTAAATGCGAGTTTTGGTTGAAGTAGGTGTCCTTTTTAGGGCACGTGATGTCAGGGGATGGAATATCCGTGGATCCTGCCAAGATAGAGGCCGTTACGAACTGGTCCTGTCCTACGACAATCGGTGAGGTGCGAAGTTTTTTGGGCTTAGCCGGTTATTATTGTTGGTTTGTTAAAGACTTATCTCGCATAGCCACTTCGTTGATCCAATTGTCCAAGAAGGATTGGTTTCTGCGCTAGTGCTTACAGTCTCGAATGGGTCAGGTGGCTTTGTTGTATACAACGATACTTCCAAGAAAGGATTGGGTTGTGTGTTGATGCAACACGGTAAATTGGTCGCTTACACATCTCGCCAACTAAAGAACCACGAGCAAAATTATCCGACCCATGACCTAGAGCTAGTCGCGGTTGTTTTTGCGTTGAAAATATGGAGACACTATTTATACGGAGAAAGAATACAGGTCTTCACCAATCATAAAAGCTTGAAATACTTTTTCACCCAAAAGGAGTTGAACATGAGACAGCGCAGATGGTTGGAATTGGTAAAGGATTATGATGTGGAAATCTTGTACCATCCAGGGAAAGCAAACGTGGTAGCAGATGCCTTGAGTCATAAGGCAGCTCATTCAGCGGCGGTAATTACCAACCAAACTCAGTTGTGTAGGGACTTTGAGCGTGCGGGAATTGCAGTGGCACTAGGAGAGGTCACGTCACAGTTGGCCCAATTATAAGTACAGTCGCCTTAAGGCAAAGGATAATCGAGGACCCGTACCTCAATTAGAAGTTCCACCAGGTGGAGAGAGGATTACCCAGCGAATTCTCGGTGTCTTCAGATAATAGTCTTGTTTACCAAGGGAGCTTGTGTGTGCCAGCAGACAATGGAGTTAATCGGGAATTGCTGACTGAAGCCCATGGCTCGCCATTCTATATACATCCTAGCAGTACCAAGATGTACCAGGATTTGAAACGCCATTACTGGTGGCGCAATATGAAACAGGAAGTGGCGAAGTTTGTCAATAGGTGTTTGGTGTGCCAGAAGATAAAGTTGCCTAGACAGAAGCCCGCAGGTTTATTGCAGCCCCTACAAGTCCCCAAACGGAAATGGGAGTACGTATCCATGGATTTCATTGTGGGCTTGCCGAGGACGGTGAAGGGCCATACAGTGATATAGGTGATTATAGACAGACTCATCAAGTCAGCACATTTCATCCCATGTAGGTCCACCTACTCAGTGAGTCAGTAGGTACAGATTTACATGAAGGAAGTGGTGAGGTTGCACGGGGTATTAGTTTCGATAGTATCTGACAGAGACCCTCGTTTCACGTCCAGTTTTTAGAAAAGTCTCTAGTCGATGTTAGGCACTCGGGTAGATTTCAGTATGGGATTTCACCCTCAGACTGACGGGCAAACAGAGCGTTTGAACCAAACATTAGAGGATATGTTGCATGCCTGTGTCCTGGATTTCCCAGGGAGTTGGGACTTCCACTTGCATCGCCTGGAGTTCGCCTATAATAACAGCTTCCAGGTTACCATTGGCATGGCGCCATTTGAAACCCTATACGGTAAGGGTTGCAGGTCTCCAATTTGCTAGGGTGAAGTAGGGGAGTGAAAATTGTTGGGCCCAGAGTTGGCACAACTTACCAACGGTGCTATCCAAAAGATCAGGGCAAGAATGCGGATAGCTCAGAGTAGACAGAATAGCTATGCCGATATATGACAACGAGATCTTGAATTTGAAGTGGATGATAAGGTATTCTTAAAGGTAGCTCCGATGAAAGGCATTTTGAGGTTTGAAAAGAAAGAGAAGTTAAGCCCTCATTTCATCGAACCGTTTGAAATTTGGATAGGGTTGGCCTAGTGGCTTACCGCTTAGCCTTGCCACCGTCACTCTCCGCAGTCCATAATGTATTCCATGTGTCCATGTTAAGAAAGTATATAGCGGACCCCTCTCATGTTGTTGACTTCGAACCCTTGCAGCTGAGTGAGAATTTGAGCTATAAAGAGAAGTCGGTACAAATCCTAGCAAAGGAAGTAAAAATCCTGCACAACCGAGAGATAACACTAGTGAAAGTGTTGTGGGGGAATCATTGGTTCGAGGAAGCAACCTCGGAGCGGGAGAAGGAGATGTGCTCGCTATATCTGGAGTAATTTCAAGATTGAGCTTTCGAGGACGAAAGCTTCTTGAGGAGGGGAGATTGTGACACCCCAATTTTCAAGTATTATATATCCTTTTGGCCTTTATTTTGGTCTCGAATAATATTTATTAAAGAAAAAGGGAAATTAATTTGGAATAAAATGGAGAAAAGGGAAAGGGAAGAGGGAATTTAATTTAGAATAAAAGGCGTAATTAATTTTGGAAGGGAAGAGAAGAGGGAAATTAATTTTGAAATTAATTAGGGTTTTCTTTTTAGGTTAATTAGGGGTGCCTCGTTTTGAGTGCAACCCACTCTCTCTCTCTCCCGCCGCATACACACACACCCTCTCTCCCTCACAGATCTCTCTCCCGTCCGGCTCCCTCTCTCTCAGCTTCTCTCTATCGCCGGTGCACTCTCTCCCGCGCACCATCTCGCTCTCTTTCCTTACCGCGGCATCAAACTCTCTTGGGTCTCGCTGTCTCGCTCTCTTTCCCTATCGCGGCGTCAAACTCGCTCAAGTGTTGCTTTCTCGCTCTCGCTAGACTCTCGCTCTCCCTCACAGCAGTACGTTTCTCTCTCTCTCTCTCTCTCGGTTTTACTCAGTCGGCAACACCTCTCTAACATGTTTCTCTCTCAGCTACTCTTCCTCAGGTCGCCGCCGTCGTTGTGCCACCGCCATTGTCGAATTTCTCTCTTCACCGCCGCTGCTGTCTTTTACTGCAATTCAATGTGGGTAAGGCGGTATGCCATTGCTTGGTTTTCTGGGTTGAATATGTGACTGGTCTAATTGTGGGTTATTGTTGTTGTGGGTATGTCAAGATTTCCAAACCAAGTTTCTGGACAAGATTGAGTTGCGCAGTCAAGTGACTAAACCAAAATCTCACTGTAAGTAATTGCCCTTCCGATGGTATCGTTGGACTCGATACATCAAATTTCTAGGTTGTTTCTTTAATAATTGGAATGGTTGTATAGCTTGTCCTTACTGTTACCTAATTCGGATGTTTGGATTGCCGCTTTCGATCAATAGGACCTTGGATAGGTTTAGCACATATACATTTTGTCAACGTAACATCCCCTGTAGGTGCACACACAACGTGATAGATACCAGGCTCAGGTGACCACAGGGTAGATGCCATGACAGTATGCTATACACTCCGTTTACCCCTGAACGCATATTATTGTTCCCTAAATTGGCAGCATGTTCACCAGTTCGTGTCTCTTTGGGGCACCAGTATGTGNCGTGCACTAGATGTGACCCTAATAGTCTTGGATATGCGACACTTTGATGTTATCTTAGGCATTAATTGGTTAGCCACCAACTATGCCAGCATAGATTATTGACGTAAAGAGCTGATTTTCACCTCCTACGGGCACCAGCTTTAAATTTAAAGGGGTTGGAATAGTCGTGTTGCCCAAGGTTATCTCAACTATGAAGTCTCACAAATTGCTTAACCAAGGAAACTGGAGCGTCTTAGCCAGCGTGGTGGATGTCAGAGAAACTGAGTTTGCCCTAACTTCCGAACCAGTGGTAAGAGATTATCCAGATGTCTTCCCTGAGGACCTCCCGGGTTTGCCACCACACAGGGAGATTGACTTCACGATCAGGTTGGAGCCCGGTACGGCTCCCATATCGAAAGCTCCTTATTCCTGCTCTAACGGAATTGAAGGAACTTAAGGTCCAGTTGCAGGAATTGCTCGACAAATGCTTTATTCGACCGAGTGTGTCACCTTAGGTGCACCAGTGTTGTTTGTGAAGAAGAAAGATGGCTCGCTTCGCCTTTGTATCGACTATAGAGAGCTAAACAAGGTAACCATCAAGAATAAGTACCCACTCCTCAGGATTGATGATTTGTTTGACCAGTTACAAAGAGCCACGGTGTTCTCCAAGATCGACCTTCGTTCAGGATACCACCAGTTGAGAATAAAGGACAATGACATTCCTAAGACAGCTTTCCGTTCCAGGTATGGACATCACGAATTTATAGTTATGTCCTTTGGCCTGACGAATGCCCGCAGCAGTGATTATAGATCTGATGAACTGGGTGTTCAAAAGCTTTCTGGACACTTTTGTCACAGTGTTTATCAACGACATCCTGATTTACTCCAAGATAGAGTCAGAGCATGAGGAACATTTACGGAAAGTCCTGGAAACCTTGAGGTCACACAAGTTATATGCTAAGTTTTCTAAATGCGAGTTTTGGTTGAAGTAGGTGTCCTTTTTAGGGCACGTGATGTCAGGGGATGGAATATCCGTGGATCCTGCCAAGATAGAGGCCGTTACGAACTGGTCCTGTCCTACGACAATCGGTGAGGTGCGAAGTTTTTTGGGCTTAGCCGGTTATTATTGTTGGTTTGTTAAAGACTTATCTCGCATAGCCACTTCGTTGATCCAATTGTCCAAGAAGGATTGGTTTCTGCGCTAGTGCTTACAGTCTCGAATGGGTCAGGTGGCTTTGTTGTATACAACGATACTTCCAAGAAAGGATTGGGTTGTGTGTTGATGCAACACGGTAAATTGGTCGCTTACACATCTCGCCAACTAAAGAACCACGAGCAAAATTATCCGACCCATGACCTAGAGCTAGTCGCGGTTGTTTTTGCGTTGAAAATATGGAGACACTATTTATACGGAGAAAGAATACAGGTCTTCACCAATCATAAAAGCTTGAAATACTTTTTCACCCAAAAGGAGTTGAACATGAGACAGCGCAGATGGTTGGAATTGGTAAAGGATTATGATGTGGAAATCTTGTACCATCCAGGGAAAGCAAACGTGGTAGCAGATGCCTTGAGTCATAAGGCAGCTCATTCAGCGGCGGTAATTACCAACCAAACTCAGTTGTGTAGGGACTTTGAGCGTGCGGGAATTGCAGTGGCACTAGGAGAGGTCACGTCACAGTTGGCCCAATTATAAGTACAGTCGCCTTAAGGCAAAGGATAATCGAGGACCCGTACCTCAATTAGAAGTTCCACCAGGTGGAGAGAGGATTACCCAGCGAATTCTCGGTGTCTTCAGATAATAGTCTTGTTTACCAAGGGAGCTTGTGTGTGCCAGCAGACAATGGAGTTAATCGGGAATTGCTGACTGAAGCCCATGGCTCGCCATTCTATATACATCCTAGCAGTACCAAGATGTACCAGGATTTGAAACGCCATTACTGGTGGCGCAATATGAAACAGGAAGTGGCGAAGTTTGTCAATAGGTGTTTGGTGTGCCAGAAGATAAAGTTGCCTAGACAGAAGCCCGCAGGTTTATTGCAGCCCCTACAAGTCCCCAAACGGAAATGGGAGTACGTATCCATGGATTTCATTGTGGGCTTGCCGAGGACGGTGAAGGGCCATACAGTGATATAGGTGATTATAGACAGACTCATCAAGTCAGCACATTTCATCCCATGTAGGTCCACCTACTCAGTGAGTCAGTAGGTACAGATTTACATGAAGGAAGTGGTGAGGTTGCACGGGGTATTAGTTTCGATAGTATCTGACAGAGACCCTCGTTTCACGTCCAGTTTTTAGAAAAGTCTCTAGTCGATGTTAGGCACTCGGGTAGATTTCAGTATGGGATTTCACCCTCAGACTGACGGGCAAACAGAGCGTTTGAACCAAACATTAGAGGATATGTTGCATGCCTGTGTCCTGGATTTCCCAGGGAGTTGGGACTTCCACTTGCATCGCCTGGAGTTCGCCTATAATAACAGCTTCCAGGTTACCATTGGCATGGCGCCATTTGAAACCCTATACGGTAAGGGTTGCAGGTCTCCAATTTGCTAGGGTGAAGTAGGGGAGTGAAAATTGTTGGGCCCAGAGTTGGCACAACTTACCAACGGTGCTATCCAAAAGATCAGGGCAAGAATGCGGATAGCTCAGAGTAGACAGAATAGCTATGCCGATATATGACAACGAGATCTTGAATTTGAAGTGGATGATAAGGTATTCTTAAAGGTAGCTCCGATGAAAGGCATTTTGAGGTTTGAAAAGAAAGAGAAGTTAAGCCCTCATTTCATCGAACCGTTTGAAATTTGGATAGGGTTGGCCTAGTGGCTTACCGCTTAGCCTTGCCACCGTCACTCTCCGCAGTCCATAATGTATTCCATGTGTCCATGTTAAGAAAGTATATAGCGGACCCCTCTCATGTTGTTGACTTCGAACCCTTGCAGCTGAGTGAGAATTTGAGCTATAAAGAGAAGTCGGTACAAATCCTAGCAAAGGAAGTAAAAATCCTGCACAACCGAGAGATAACACTAGTGAAAGTGTTGTGGGGGAATCATTGGTTCGAGGAAGCAACCTCGGAGCGGGAGAAGGAGATGTGCTCGCTATATCTGGAGTAATTTCAAGATTGAGCTTTCGAGGACGAAAGCTTCTTGAGGAGGGGAGATTGTGACACCCCAATTTTCAAGTATTATATATCCTTTTGGCCTTTATTTTGGTCTCGAATAATATTTATTAAAGAAAAAGGGAAATTAATTTGGAATAAAATGGAGAAAAGGGAAAGGGAAGAGGGAATTTAATTTAGAATAAAAGGCGTAATTAATTTTGGAAGGGAAGAGAAGAGGGAAATTAATTTTGAAATTAATTAGGGTTTTCTTTTTAGGTTAATTAGGGGTGCCTCGTTTTGAGTGCAACCCACTCTCTCTCTCTCCCGCCGCATACACACACACCCTCTCTCCCTCACAGATCTCTCTCCCGTCCGGCTCCCTCTCTCTCAGCTTCTCTCTATCGCCGGTGCACTCTCTCCCGCGCACCATCTCGCTCTCTTTCCTTACCGCGGCATCAAACTCTCTTGGGTCTCGCTGTCTCGCTCTCTTTCCCTATCGCGGCGTCAAACTCGCTCAAGTGTTGCTTTCTCGCTCTCGCTAGACTCTCGCTCTCCCTCACAGCAGTACGTTTCTCTCTCTCTCTCTCTCTCGGTTTTACTCAGTCGGCAACACCTCTCTAACATGTTTCTCTCTCAGCTACTCTTCCTCAGGTCGCCGCCGTCGTTGTGCCACCGCCATTGTCGAATTTCTCTCTTCACCGCCGCTGCTGTCTTTTACTGCAATTCAATGTGGGTAAGGCGGTATGCCATTGCTTGGTTTTCTGGGTTGAATATGTGACTGGTCTAATTGTGGGTTATTGTTGTTGTGGGTATGTCAAGATTTCCAAACCAAGTTTCTGGACAAGATTGAGTTGCGCAGTCAAGTGACTAAACCAAAATCTCACTGTAAGTAATTGCCCTTCCGATGGTATCGTTGGACTCGATACATCAAATTTCTAGGTTGTTTCTTTAATAATTGGAATGGTTGTATAGCTTGTCCTTACTGTTACCTAATTCGGATGTTTGGATTGCCGCTTTCGATCAATAGGACCTTGGATAGGTTTAGCACATATACATTTTGTCAACGTAACATCCCCTGTAGGTGCACACACAACGTGATAGATACCAGGCTCAGGTGACCACAGGGTAGATGCCATGACAGTATGCTATACACTCCGTTTACCCCTGAACGCATATTATTGTTCCCTAAATTGGCAGCATGTTCACCAGTTCGTGTCTCTTTGGGGCACCAGTATGTGTTCCTTCAGGGCACTAGTTTGTGATTCTTCGGGATCACCAGTTTGTGAATCCGTTTTGCCAACGATAGGGGTTATCTATGCTAATTTCATGTTGTATGCATACAGATTCAGTGTTTAGTTGAGCCCGATAGTGAGATTACTTACTGAGTATCTTCGTACTCATCCTTTTCTTTTATGCCTCCAGGTAAGTGAAAGAACGTGCCGACGAATGACAAGAAAATCCTTGAGGCGCTATGGGACTCGCAGGGTCTTCCGCTAGGGTTGCATACGTATGTTTTTTCTTCTGTCATCAAAATTTAAAGTTTAAAATGATTTTTTTTGCGTCATGTTTGGGATTTCATCGTGGAATTTTTATTTACTGAACTTATTTTCTTTCTAATAAATTGAATAATTCCATAGAAAGAAAGAATGTTTTCTTAGGGGTACCTCGAACCACAGTTATTTATCATGCTTTAATAAAAATCTCTGATTTCTTAAAATTATACTGTCTTTCTTTCTCAATGTTGCATATATCGAGTAATNCCGGGTTTGCCACCACACAGGGAGATTGACTTCACGATCAGGTTGGAGCCCGGTACGGCTCCCATATCGAAAGCTCCTTATTCCTGCTCTAACGGAATTGAAGGAACTTAAGGTCCAGTTGCAGGAATTGCTCGACAAATGCTTTATTCGACCGAGTGTGTCACCTTAGGTGCACCAGTGTTGTTTGTGAAGAAGAAAGATGGCTCGCTTCGCCTTTGTATCGACTATAGAGAGCTAAACAAGGTAACCATCAAGAATAAGTACCCACTCCTCAGGATTGATGATTTGTTTGACCAGTTACAAAGAGCCACGGTGTTCTCCAAGATCGACCTTCGTTCAGGATACCACCAGTTGAGAATAAAGGACAATGACATTCCTAAGACAGCTTTCCGTTCCAGGTATGGACATCACGAATTTATAGTTATGTCCTTTGGCCTGACGAATGCCCGCAGCAGTGATTATAGATCTGATGAACTGGGTGTTCAAAAGCTTTCTGGACACTTTTGTCACAGTGTTTATCAACGACATCCTGATTTACTCCAAGATAGAGTCAGAGCATGAGGAACATTTACGGAAAGTCCTGGAAACCTTGAGGTCACACAAGTTATATGCTAAGTTTTCTAAATGCGAGTTTTGGTTGAAGTAGGTGTCCTTTTTAGGGCACGTGATGTCAGGGGATGGAATATCCGTGGATCCTGCCAAGATAGAGGCCGTTACGAACTGGTCCTGTCCTACGACAATCGGTGAGGTGCGAAGTTTTTTGGGCTTAGCCGGTTATTATTGTTGGTTTGTTAAAGACTTATCTCGCATAGCCACTTCGTTGATCCAATTGTCCAAGAAGGATTGGTTTCTGCGCTAGTGCTTACAGTCTCGAATGGGTCAGGTGGCTTTGTTGTATACAACGATACTTCCAAGAAAGGATTGGGTTGTGTGTTGATGCAACACGGTAAATTGGTCGCTTACACATCTCGCCAACTAAAGAACCACGAGCAAAATTATCCGACCCATGACCTAGAGCTAGTCGCGGTTGTTTTTGCGTTGAAAATATGGAGACACTATTTATACGGAGAAAGAATACAGGTCTTCACCAATCATAAAAGCTTGAAATACTTTTTCACCCAAAAGGAGTTGAACATGAGACAGCGCAGATGGTTGGAATTGGTAAAGGATTATGATGTGGAAATCTTGTACCATCCAGGGAAAGCAAACGTGGTAGCAGATGCCTTGAGTCATAAGGCAGCTCATTCAGCGGCGGTAATTACCAACCAAACTCAGTTGTGTAGGGACTTTGAGCGTGCGGGAATTGCAGTGGCACTAGGAGAGGTCACGTCACAGTTGGCCCAATTATAAGTACAGTCGCCTTAAGGCAAAGGATAATCGAGGACCCGTACCTCAATTAGAAGTTCCACCAGGTGGAGAGAGGATTACCCAGCGAATTCTCGGTGTCTTCAGATAATAGTCTTGTTTACCAAGGGAGCTTGTGTGTGCCAGCAGACAATGGAGTTAATCGGGAATTGCTGACTGAAGCCCATGGCTCGCCATTCTATATACATCCTAGCAGTACCAAGATGTACCAGGATTTGAAACGCCATTACTGGTGGCGCAATATGAAACAGGAAGTGGCGAAGTTTGTCAATAGGTGTTTGGTGTGCCAGAAGATAAAGTTGCCTAGACAGAAGCCCGCAGGTTTATTGCAGCCCCTACAAGTCCCCAAACGGAAATGGGAGTACGTATCCATGGATTTCATTGTGGGCTTGCCGAGGACGGTGAAGGGCCATACAGTGATATAGGTGATTATAGACAGACTCATCAAGTCAGCACATTTCATCCCATGTAGGTCCACCTACTCAGTGAGTCAGTAGGTACAGATTTACATGAAGGAAGTGGTGAGGTTGCACGGGGTATTAGTTTCGATAGTATCTGACAGAGACCCTCGTTTCACGTCCAGTTTTTAGAAAAGTCTCTAGTCGATGTTAGGCACTCGGGTAGATTTCAGTATGGGATTTCACCCTCAGACTGACGGGCAAACAGAGCGTTTGAACCAAACATTAGAGGATATGTTGCATGCCTGTGTCCTGGATTTCCCAGGGAGTTGGGACTTCCACTTGCATCGCCTGGAGTTCGCCTATAATAACAGCTTCCAGGTTACCATTGGCATGGCGCCATTTGAAACCCTATACGGTAAGGGTTGCAGGTCTCCAATTTGCTAGGGTGAAGTAGGGGAGTGAAAATTGTTGGGCCCAGAGTTGGCACAACTTACCAACGGTGCTATCCAAAAGATCAGGGCAAGAATGCGGATAGCTCAGAGTAGACAGAATAGCTATGCCGATATATGACAACGAGATCTTGAATTTGAAGTGGATGATAAGGTATTCTTAAAGGTAGCTCCGATGAAAGGCATTTTGAGGTTTGAAAAGAAAGAGAAGTTAAGCCCTCATTTCATCGAACCGTTTGAAATTTGGATAGGGTTGGCCTAGTGGCTTACCGCTTAGCCTTGCCACCGTCACTCTCCGCAGTCCATAATGTATTCCATGTGTCCATGTTAAGAAAGTATATAGCGGACCCCTCTCATGTTGTTGACTTCGAACCCTTGCAGCTGAGTGAGAATTTGAGCTATAAAGAGAAGTCGGTACAAATCCTAGCAAAGGAAGTAAAAATCCTGCACAACCGAGAGATAACACTAGTGAAAGTGTTGTGGGGGAATCATTGGTTCGAGGAAGCAACCTCGGAGCGGGAGAAGGAGATGTGCTCGCTATATCTGGAGTAATTTCAAGATTGAGCTTTCGAGGACGAAAGCTTCTTGAGGAGGGGAGATTGTGACACCCCAATTTTCAAGTATTATATATCCTTTTGGCCTTTATTTTGGTCTCGAATAATATTTATTAAAGAAAAAGGGAAATTAATTTGGAATAAAATGGAGAAAAGGGAAAGGGAAGAGGGAATTTAATTTAGAATAAAAGGCGTAATTAATTTTGGAAGGGAAGAGAAGAGGGAAATTAATTTTGAAATTAATTAGGGTTTTCTTTTTAGGTTAATTAGGGGTGCCTCGTTTTGAGTGCAACCCACTCTCTCTCTCTCCCGCCGCATACACACACACCCTCTCTCCCTCACAGATCTCTCTCCCGTCCGGCTCCCTCTCTCTCAGCTTCTCTCTATCGCCGGTGCACTCTCTCCCGCGCACCATCTCGCTCTCTTTCCTTACCGCGGCATCAAACTCTCTTGGGTCTCGCTGTCTCGCTCTCTTTCCCTATCGCGGCGTCAAACTCGCTCAAGTGTTGCTTTCTCGCTCTCGCTAGACTCTCGCTCTCCCTCACAGCAGTACGTTTCTCTCTCTCTCTCTCTCTCGGTTTTACTCAGTCGGCAACACCTCTCTAACATGTTTCTCTCTCAGCTACTCTTCCTCAGGTCGCCACCGTCGTTGTGCCACCGCCATTGTCGAATTTCTCTCTTCACCGCCGCTGCTGTCTTTTACTGCAATTCAATGTGGGTAAGGCGGTATGCCATTGCTTGGTTTTCTGGGTTGAATATGTGACTGGTCTAATTGTGGGTTATTGTTGTTGTGGGTATGTCAAGATTTCCAAACCAAGTTTCTGGACAAGATTGAGTTGCGCAGTCAAGTGACTAAACCAAAATCTCACTGTAAGTAATTGCCCTTCCGATGGTATCGTTGGACTCGATACATCAAATTTCTAGGTTGTTTCTTTAATAATTGGAATGGTTGTATAGCTTGTCCTTACTGTTACCTAATTCGGATGTTTGGATTGCCGCTTTCGATCAATAGGACCTTGGATAGGTTTAGCACATATACATTTTGTCAACGTAACATCCCCTGTAGGTGCACACACAACGTGATAGATACCAGGCTCAGGTGACCACAGGGTAGATGCCATGACAGTATGCTATACACTCCGTTTACCCCTGAACGCATATTATTGTTCCCTAAATTGGCAGCATGTTCACCAGTTCGTGTCTCTTTGGGGCACCAGTATGTGTTCCTTCAGGGCACTAGTTTGTGATTCTTCGGGATCACCAGTTTGTGAATCCGTTTTGCCAACGATAGGGGTTATCTATGCTAATTTCATGTTGTATGCATACAGATTCAGTGTTTAGTTGAGCCCGATAGTGAGATTACTTACTGAGTATCTTCGTACTCATCCTTTTCTTTTATGCCTCCAGGTAAGTGAAAGAACGTGCCGACGAATGACAAGAAAATCCTTGAGGCGCTATGGAACTCGCAGGGTCTTCCGCTACGGTTGCATACGTATGTTTTTTCTTCTGTCATCAAAATTTAAAGTTTAAAATGATTTTTTTTGCGTCATGTTTGGGATTTCATCGTGGAATTTTTATCTACTGAACTTATTTTCTTTCTAATAAATTGAATAATTCCGTAGAAAGAAAGAATGTTTTCTTAGGGGTACCTCGAACCACAGTTATTTATCATGCTTTAATAAAAATCTCTGATTTCTTAAAATTATACTGTCTTTCTTTCTCAATGTTGCATATATCGAGTAATGGTCCAATCTGTCTAGGTGGGCTGTTACAGTAGTCTTGGATGAAAACCGCTAAAGTTTTGTTTCAAAATACCGCTGAACTTTTCATAGTTTCAAAAATACCCTTAACTCAAAAAAAGTTAAAAAAAAATACCTTCACTGTAAGTATATGAACAAAAATCACTAATACCTCGTTGCAAAAATAATATTTCAATTAAAAAAAAAGTTTTATAATTGTTCTTAATGTTCATATGGTGATCAATTTGTTTGAAGTTTTCTTAAGTTCGAAAAGAATGAATATTAAAACAAATTATAGTAGTTGAGTTTGTGTCAGTAACCGAAGACATTTTTTTATTTGACTATTTATCATTTTGGTATGTTTAAGGGGAAATTAAGATTTTAGATTTTTGTGAGATTTTATTTTTTGAATAAAAATTTTGATTGGTGAGAAAATTGGTGTAAGCTGAGCTTAATTGAAAAATTAGGAGAAAAATAAGAGTATCTGTAAGCAACACATCCTAACCTATACTTAAGTTATGAAAGATAGTAAATTTGGGTATGTGTAATGATAGGCATCGGTAAGGAGCTATGCGTTGGAGACCAGTGAAGAGAACTATGCGTTGACAGTAAAAGTTAGGCGCCGAGGAAAATTTACAAGGGCGTGACGAATCATGCGGTTAACAGAGGCGCCTTGGTTAAAATATAAAATATGTTTAAGTGTTCAACAGAAACTCTCAAGAGATGCCATGCGTTGACGGGAGAAGTATACTTGTGCGTTAGTGATGGTGGNAGGAGTTGAACATGAGACAGCGCAGATGGTTGGAATTGGTAAAGGATTATGATGTGGAAATCTTGTACCATCCAGGGAAAGCAAACGTGGTAGCAGATGCCTTGAGTCATAAGGCAGCTCATTCAGCGGCGGTAATTACCAACCAAACTCAGTTGTGTAGGGACTTTGAGCGTGCGGGAATTGCAGTGGCACTAGGAGAGGTCACGTCACAGTTGGCCCAATTATAAGTACAGTCGCCTTAAGGCAAAGGATAATCGAGGACCCGTACCTCAATTAGAAGTTCCACCAGGTGGAGAGAGGATTACCCAGCGAATTCTCGGTGTCTTCAGATAATAGTCTTGTTTACCAAGGGAGCTTGTGTGTGCCAGCAGACAATGGAGTTAATCGGGAATTGCTGACTGAAGCCCATGGCTCGCCATTCTATATACATCCTAGCAGTACCAAGATGTACCAGGATTTGAAACGCCATTACTGGTGGCGCAATATGAAACAGGAAGTGGCGAAGTTTGTCAATAGGTGTTTGGTGTGCCAGAAGATAAAGTTGCCTAGACAGAAGCCCGCAGGTTTATTGCAGCCCCTACAAGTCCCCAAACGGAAATGGGAGTACGTATCCATGGATTTCANTCTCGGTTTTACTCAGTCGGCAACACCTCTCTAACATGTTTCTCTCTCAGCTACTCTTCCTCAGGTCGCCGCCGTCGTTGTGCCACCGCCATTGTCGAATTTCTCTCTTCACCGCCGCTGCTGTCTTTTACTGCAATTCAATGTGGGTAAGGCGGTATGCCATTGCTTGGTTTTCTGGGTTGAATATGTGACTGGTCTAATTGTGGGTTATTGTTGTTGTGGGTATGTCAAGATTTCCAAACCAAGTTTCTGGACAAGATTGAGTTGCGCAGTCAAGTGACTAAACCAAAATCTCACTGTAAGTAATTGCCCTTCCGATGGTATCGTTGGACTCGATACATCAAATTTCTAGGTTGTTTCTTTAATAATTGGAATGGTTGTATAGCTTGTCCTTACTGTTACCTAATTCGGATGTTTGGATTGCCGCTTTCGATCAATAGGACCTTGGATAGGTTTAGCACATATACATTTTGTCAACGTAACATCCCCTGTAGGTGCACACACAACGTGATAGATACCAGGCTCAGGTGACCACAGGGTAGATGCCATGACAGTATGCTATACACTCCGTTTACCCCTGAACGCATATTATTGTTCCCTAAATTGGCAGCATGTTCACCAGTTCGTGTCTCTTTGGGGCACCAGTATGTGTTCCTTCAGGGCACTAGTTTGTGATTCTTCGGGATCACCAGTTTGTGAATCCGTTTTGCCAACGATAGGGGTTATCTATGCTAATTTCATGTTGTATGCATACAGATTCAGTGTTTAGTTGAGCCCGATAGTGAGATTACTTACTGAGTATCTTCGTACTCATCCTTTTCTTTTATGCCTCCAGGTAAGTGAAAGAACGTGCCGACGAATGACAAGAAAATCCTTGAGGCGCTATGGGACTCGCAGGGTCTTCCGCTAGGGTTGCATACGTATGTTTTTTCTTCTGTCATCAAAATTTAAAGTTTAAAATGATTTTTTTTGCGTCATGTTTGGGATTTCATCGTGGAATTTTTATTTACTGAACTTATTTTCTTTCTAATAAATTGAATAATTCCATAGAAAGAAAGAATGTTTTCTTAGGGGTACCTCGAACCACAGTTATTTATCATGCTTTAATAAAAATCTCTGATTTCTTAAAATTATACTGTCTTTCTTTCTCAATGTTGCATATATCGAGTAATGGTCCAATCTGTCTAGGTGGGCTGTTACAGTAGTCTTGGATGAAAACCGCTAAAGTTTTGTTTCAAAATACCGCTGAACTTTTCATAGTTTCAAAAATACCCTTAACTCAAAAAAAGTTAAAAAAAATACCTTCACTGTAAGTATATGAACAAAAATCACTAATACCTCGTTGCAAAAATAATATTTCAATTAAAAAAAAAGTTTTATAATTGTTCTTAATGTTCATATGGTGATCAATTTGTTTGAAGTTTTCTTAAGTTCGAAAAGAATGAATATTAAAACAAATTATAGTAGTTGAGTTTGTGTCAGTAACCGAAGACATTTTTTTATTTGACTATTTATCATTTTGGTATGTTTAAGGGGAAATTAAGATTTTAGATTTTTGTGAGATTTTATTTTTTGAATAAAAATTTTGATTGGTGAGAAAATTGGTGTAAGCTGAGCTTAATTGAAAAATTAGGAGAAAAATAAGAGTATCTGTAAGCAACACATCCTAACCTATACTTAAGTTATGAAAGATAGTAAATTTGGGTATGTGTAATGATAGGCATCGGTAAGGAGCTATGCGTTGGAGAACAGTGAAGAGAACTATGCGTTGACAGTAAAAGTTAGGCGCCGAGGAAAATTTACAAGGGCGTGACGAATCATGCGGTTAACAGAGGCGCCTTGGTTAAAATATGAAATATGTTTAAGTGTTCAACAGAAACTCTCAAGAGATGCCATGCGTTGACGGGAGAAGTATACTTGTGCGTTAGTGATGGTGGACCATGCGTCGAAGAAATCTTCTACTATGCTNAATCGGGAATTGCTGACTGAAGCCCATGGCTCGCCATTCTATATACATCCTAGCAGTACCAAGATGTACCAGGATTTGAAACGCCATTACTGGTGGCGCAATATGAAACAGGAAGTGGCGAAGTTTGTCAATAGGTGTTTGGTGTGCCAGAAGATAAAGTTGCCTAGACAGAAGCCCGCAGGTTTATTGCAGCCCCTACAAGTCCCCAAACGGAAATGGGAGTACGTATCCATGGATTTCATTGTGGGCTTGCCGAGGACGGTGAAGGGCCATACAGTGATATAGGTGATTATAGACAGACTCATCAAGTCAGCACATTTCATCCCATGTAGGTCCACCTACTCAGTGAGTCAGTAGGTACAGATTTACATGAAGGAAGTGGTGAGGTTGCACGGGGTATTAGTTTCGATAGTATCTGACAGAGACCCTCGTTTCACGTCCAGTTTTTAGAAAAGTCTCTAGTCGATGTTAGGCACTCGGGTAGATTTCAGTATGGGATTTCACCCTCAGACTGACGGGCAAACAGAGCGTTTGAACCAAACATTAGAGGATATGTTGCATGCCTGTGTCCTGGATTTCCCAGGGAGTTGGGACTTCCACTTGCATCGCCTGGAGTTCGCCTATAATAACAGCTTCCAGGTTACCATTGGCATGGCGCCATTTGAAACCCTATACGGTAAGGGTTGCAGGTCTCCAATTTGCTAGGGTGAAGTAGGGGAGTGAAAATTGTTGGGCCCAGAGTTGGCACAACTTACCAACGGTGCTATCCAAAAGATCAGGGCAAGAATGCGGATAGCTCAGAGTAGACAGAATAGCTATGCCGATATATGACAACGAGATCTTGAATTTGAAGTGGATGATAAGGTATTCTTAAAGGTAGCTCCGATGAAAGGCATTTTGAGGTTTGAAAAGAAAGAGAAGTTAAGCCCTCATTTCATCGAACCGTTTGAAATTTGGATAGGGTTGGCCTAGTGGCTTACCGCTTAGCCTTGCCACCGTCACTCTCCGCAGTCCATAATGTATTCCATGTGTCCATGTTAAGAAAGTATATAGCGGACCCCTCTCATGTTGTTGACTTCGAACCCTTGCAGCTGAGTGAGAATTTGAGCTATAAAGAGAAGTCGGTACAAATCCTAGCAAAGGAAGTAAAAATCCTGCACAACCGAGAGATAACACTAGTGAAAGTGTTGTGGGGGAATCATTGGTTCGAGGAAGCAACCTCGGAGCGGGAGAAGGAGATGTGCTCGCTATATCTGGAGTAATTTCAAGATTGAGCTTTCGAGGACGAAAGCTTCTTGAGGAGGGGAGATTGTGACACCCCAATTTTCAAGTATTATATATCCTTTTGGCCTTTATTTTGGTCTCGAATAATATTTATTAAAGAAAAAGGGAAATTAATTTGGAATAAAATGGAGAAAAGGGAAAGGGAAGAGGGAATTTAATTTAGAATAAAAGGCGTAATTAATTTTGGAAGGGAAGAGAAGAGGGAAATTAATTTTGAAATTAATTAGGGTTTTCTTTTTAGGTTAATTAGGGGTGCCTCGTTTTGAGTGCAACCCACTCTCTCTCTCTCCCGCCGCATACACACACACCCTCTCTCCCTCACAGATCTCTCTCCCGTCCGGCTCCCTCTCTCTCAGCTTCTCTCTATCGCCGGTGCACTCTCTCCCGCGCACCATCTCGCTCTCTTTCCTTACCGCGGCATCAAACTCTCTTGGGTCTCGCTGTCTCGCTCTCTTTCCCTATCGCGGCGTCAAACTCGCTCAAGTGTTGCTTTCTCGCTCTCGCTAGACTCTCGCTCTCCCTCACAGCAGTACGTTTCTCTCTCTCTCTCTCTCTCGGTTTTACTCAGTCGGCAACACCTCTCTAACATGTTTCTCTCTCAGCTACTCTTCCTCAGGTCGCCGCCATTGTTGTGCCACCGCCATTGTCAAATTTCTCTCTTCACCGCCGCTGCTGTCTTTTATTGCAATTCAATGTGGGTAAGGCGGTATGCCATTGCTTGGTTTTCTGGGTTGAATATGTGACTGGTCTAATTGTGGGTTATTGTTAAGGGAATGAATGACAATGAATGGTGATGCCGAGGGACTAAGGGTGAAGGCACAGGGAAGAGATAGCATGCAAAGTGATATGTTAGTGCCGAGGGAATATATATACGAAGGCACGGGAATGTTAAATGCCGAGGGACATGATGTGAAGGCATATGTGCTGAGGGACATTGAGTGAAGGCACGGGTTGAGTAATTGAAAGTAAAGCGTAATAGGGATATGTATGTGATTATTGTTTGTATTGTTTGGATACGTGATACATATTCTTGCTTGTTAACCACTCACTGGGCTGAGGCTCACTCTTTGTTTTGCTTGTTTGTTGTTGATGCCTCAGGTAGCGAGCGCGATCCAAACGCCTAACTAGAAGAGAACCTCGTCTGGGCATAGAACTTTTGGTGTACCTCCTAGGGACTTGTAAATATTCTTTGTATTCCTCCTTCTCGTATATACGCATGTCCATGAGAGAGAGTTGGTGTTTGTAAACTTAAACTTTTAGATAATGAAATTTCTTGTTGAAATGTCCACTTAGCACTATTAAGTGATTATAGCTTCCGCTGATTGGCATGACTGAGTTGTTAGGTTAGTGATGATTTAAATGTTTCCTCGTGATATGTATGTGTGGTCTCACTCCTGAACCTAGGTTGTAGGATAATCTGGGTGAGGGTGTGACAGTATCTATATGAAAAAAAATGAGGATATCTATATAATTTGTTTTAAAGTTCATAATTTAAAAACTTAAGACAACTTCAAACAAATTGATAACCATATTAATGTTCGGAGCAATTTTAAATCTTTTTTTTTTTAATTCTAAAGTTATTTTTGCAACGAGACATTAACAGTTTTTGTTCATATATTATAGTGAAGGCATATTTGAATTTTTTTTTTTTTGTTCTAAGGGTATTTTTGAAACTTTTGAAAAGTTTAGGGGTATTTTTGAAACAAAAAATTAATGATTTTCATCTAAATCTAACAGCAATGGTATTTTTTAATTCTTTTTGAAGTTAAGCGTATTTTTTAAACTTTTGAAATTTCATGAGTATTTTTTAACAAAAAAATAAAAAAAATAAACAACTTAATTAAGAGGGGCTATATAGGGAGAATCTTTATATGCCTCTTTTACTCTTACATTTTTCGTAAGCTCCAATATTTAACATAAACTAACATTTTTGTTTAATTTACTACTGCGGAGTCAAAATATTAATTAAAAAAAGCATATATATAATTAAATGGTTTTTTTTTAAAAAAAAAGATAGTTACAATTTAATCGTTCAATGTGAAAACACTTATTCTTGATCGATCATCACTTTGAGACATGTTTTGCATCGTTTATGATCAATTACCTTTTCTCGTTGTATAAACTAAATAAAAATGAATTTGGAAATGGGAGAAGCAAAGGTTGAAGTTCATATCATCATCTCCTGAAAAGTGTTACAATGAAGATAAGAGAAAATAAAGAAACCAAAATAAAAGTTGATATATTATATGATAATATCCTTGAACAAGGTAGAGCAGAAAACAAAGTTTGAAACATAGAAATTAAACACACAGGAGGCAAAGCATACACAAGCACGTGCATGCCATTTTATTGGATGCTTAATGGAACTATATATGTAAATTAAAGATAGGTAGGGAAATGAATGAAATGTTTCACCAATTAGATTTAGCAGCATTAGCAAGAGTGTTAACTGCATCATCAGCTGCAATGTTGGTAGCAAAGTAACCAAGCGCGTCTATGGATTTTGCCAATGAAATCTTGTTTGCAATTGTGTATTCACTTTCGTAGGTAATCCAGGTTGTGCCAGAATAAGTGTAGGCAATCAAAAAACTTTTGTCGGAGCTCTCAACTTCAGCTTGATTATCGTTTATAAACTGAATCACATTAGAGTAGTAGATTTGTCCATTTGGTAAAATGTTGTCCCCTTGAGCTACACCATCCGCTTTGGAAAACACTCGGTGTTGGTGAGAGTTGGCAAGTTTCCAGGCCCAACCATGGAAAGGAATTCCAAATACAATTTGCTTATGAGGAAGTTTACCAAGGGCTTGGATCCATGACTGGATACCAAACTGTGCAGACAGGGAATTGTCTCTTGGATTGTGGAATGCCGAAGATGGTCCTGTAGCATCATTTGAGGAAGATGGGGTGTAAAAGTCATAAGAAATGACATTGACCCAACTTAATTTTTGCTTGATTGCTTGAACTGGATATTGAATATTGTGGATGAGGTATGGTACGTTGGAGACGGTGGCAACAAGCAACAACTCTGGAAGACTCAAATTAGTAGCATCTTCCGCAACAGCTTTGCGCCACAAATTAAGCAGAGTTTCAAAGTCTTTCATCTCTTCAGCAGAAGATGGATATAGCCATTGAAGATCCAGACCATCAAACTTACCATCTCTGGCTACTTTAATGGAGGATTTGATGAACACATCGCGATTTGTTGGCTCCTTGGCAATTTTAGCAAATACAGCACTGTCTCCTTGAATGGACAATAATGTTTTGACGTCTTGGTTCCTCATTTTCACAGTTGAACTGAACTCATTGATCAAGGTATCTTGTGAAGGATCTATGGTAACTTCATAAGTTGTAGAGTCAACAGAAGCATAACCAACAAATAGATGGGTGAAAAGCGTAGCATCGATATTGGCTAAAGGAAGTACACCATTCGTGCTTGCTAGCCAATAACCACCTTTCACAACATTCGGGACGATGGGGGCTTCTGGCGTCGCCATATCAACAAACTTTTACTATCAACCAACAAAAAATTTTTTTGAAATTATTATTCTTCTTTGCTTGCTTAGCTTAGCTTGTAAATCTACTTCATACCCATTCCATATTTATACTACTCTCAACCCCATTGTTCGTACATGTGCATGGATATTTTATATTTCTTTCTCCTATTACAGCATCCAAATAATAGATAATATATATTAGTTTTTTAGCATTATCTCACACCCTAAAACGTTTTCTTTTCCCAAACTATTGTCTTACTTGCTTCTGTTTCATTTAAATTTGTTGTTTTTTCCATCTACCATGCTTTTGTCCTATTATATAACTCACATGCACAATGCTATTCGCTACTAATTAACAATTCCCTTTCTCATGTCACAACAACTATAATTTTGATCATAATGACAACTACAATTAAAATGAGACATAGAATAATAGAATGTTAACTTATTTAGAAAGAGACTCAACAACCTTTAAATCAATTCCATTCTAAAATATTATTGTAATGCTCGAGTTTATGAGGGTACATGAAATCACATCTAATTAGATGGATGGAAACGGGGATATCAACGTTAGATACAAATTTCTTTCTGATATATTAGTATATGAAAAATAAAGTTATTAGATATCACAGGTTCCATCTAAAAACAAATTATATTGACAATGAGAGAAGAGTTACCTGGAAAATTGTCAAAAATAACACACTCAAATTTTCACTTTTCAAAACTAGCACGCTTATTGAAAACTCGTTAAACTAGTTTTTCTCAGTTCATCTCGGGTGAGATCAACCATCGAGATTTTATCTTTCTCCGATTTTAAAAATCACAAGTCAATTACTTGAAAACCATATGCATAATATGGAAATTCATATAATTGTGAAAACAAAAATTGGCTAAAGATTTTGAAAAGTTTCGTAAGTATTTGATATAATATTTGGTAAAGGTGATTGAATTTGTAGAAAATTTGAAAATATATAAGATTTGGCACAATATTTTGAAAAGTTAGCAAAATTTCGTTGTGTAATCTGCCCGAGATGTACTGAGAGAACCCAAAACAATCAATAAGTTTGAAAATTTTAAATTTTTAATTAAACCTCGATGGTCGATCTCGCTTGAGATGGACCGAGAAAAACTAGTTTAACGAATTTTCAAAAGTGTGCCAATTATGAAAAGTTAAAACTTGAGGGTGTTATTTCTGACAATTTCCAAAATTACTTATTTATGTTTTAAACCTTGTCAAATCCATTGATTTTTCTAATATAAAATCCTCAACCTCAATTTACTTTTAGCTAATAAGACAAAATAAAGTTAGATAACAAAGCTTGTGATCAATATATTAAGAAACCTTTAATATTTATAAATTCTCGATCTCATTTACAAAATTCAAACCCATTAAAAATTATATCCATTTCCAGGCAATAAGTAAACAATTAAATGAAATAGCTTCTGATTCTTAAGATGGTGGTTGGAAAATATTAGTGATATTAAAAGAAGACTAAACGTGGAAAACTATGTATAATAATACACAAAAATGATAAAAGTCTCCTTTTAAAATTAATTTCTGTATTCAGCTCAATTAAAGAAATGGATGGAAACTCCTTATATAATATTAAAATGTTGAGGGTAACAAATACAAAATGAAATTAGATATCAACGCGAGTATATCTTTATCTTTAATTAAGTGGTTGAATTGTGACAACCAAAATTTTCATGTAATTTTTTTTTTAAAAAAATAATTATCTTGAGTTATTTGGTTAGTTGTTTGAATTTTGAGGCTTATCTGGATTATCTTGAGAAAATAATTCAATTTAAAGTAATCATGATAAAATATTTGGAAGATTTGAAATTGGGTGACATTTAAGAACTTGATTAATTTAAGAAAATATGAGAATAAGTTGGAATTGAATTTAAGTTGGGAAATTGATTTATTAGGAGATAGTTTGTTTAAATAAATAATTAAGTGGCAGTTGGAAAATATTTGATTTGATGGGTTGAGAAATATTATATTAATAAGTTGAGTTTTGTTTTGGGAAAAGGAAACGGAAAACAGAGATCTAAATATATATATATATTTCTTTAAAAGTTTGTGACCATTTTTCACTTAAACGTTTCTTCCCCTTCCTTCAAAGGTTCTTTTTCATTTTGCATGGAAGTTAGCTTTGATTTCTAGGTTTCACATGGTTTGTT
>QLSR01000238.1:1675287-1695151 GCA_031780015.1 Citrullus colocynthis | reverse complement strand
AAAAAAAAAAAAAAAAAGCTTTGAAAAATGCTAAAGTATTGGAATTAAATATAATGTACCAGGTTTATTAGAGATGATGGCTAAGTAGAAAATAAATTGGTCCATAATTTTTTTTAAGGAAAAAAAAAAGTATGAATGATAAAAACCTTAAAATAATGTCAAATTTAAACATAACTATGTGATAGAAATACTATTATAAAAGTGAATAGTTTAATCACTAATTAACCATCCACATTGTCCCAACTTAAAATAAACTTTATAACATTGTCCAATAAATGAGATACTATTTATGAAAGAGAACACATATATTCATCATTAAGAATTAATAAACGTAAACAAAAAAAAAAATCTAAATTACAAAAAAAAAAAAAAAACCATCCATTTTAATCCTGAATTTGATAAGGTTAATATGATTTTTACCCTAAATTTGTAATTTTAAAATTACACTTCAAACTTAAATAAGTATTTGTGATTTTTCTATTCAAAATATTATGAAAAAACTTACATATATATACATGTAGTTCCAAGGCCCATTTAGTAATGTTTTTAATTTATGGTTTTTTGTTTAACAGTTCTTAAGAATCAAAAGCATTTGGAAATTTCATTTCTTTTTAGAAACATTTCCTAAATTGTGTTGAAATTTTAGAAACAACCTTGTTTAAAATAAATATTAAAATATTACTTTTTGGGCTCTTTTCAAATATAAAAAAAGAAAATCAAAATATTTATAAATATAGTCAAATTTCGCTGTACAATAGACCGCGATAGACAGTGATATTTTGTTATTATTTGTAAATATTTTCAACAATTTTGTCATTTAAAATAATTTCTCTATTTGATAAATTATTTTCACTTTTAAAATGATAACAAATACCTAAAATTAAATATAACATAAAAAATTATATTTTACATTTAAAATTTAAACTTTTAGAGAAACACTAATAATAATAAATAAAAAATGGTCACCAAACATCTTTTTCCAATAAAAAAGACAAAGAACGAGAAACCAAAAATAAAACCAATGCAATTTCATTTTATGTTTATTAAAAAGAAAAAAAACAAGAAATAGATTAAAGAAAACCTTATGAAATGATGTTTAATTTCTCAAGCATGTTCCTTTAATGTTATCAAATGACCTATAATTTTCCAACAAAATTCCCATCTTGCCCTCTCATCGTGAGCATTGAGAACTCTATTGGGAAAAGTGCACCAATAATTGGGATTAGTTTGAATTGATAAGGTATATCATACATGTCATACGTGTGAGGGTTGTTTCTCTTTATGGGTAAATGCCCCTAAACCATAACCTTCCCTTTCTCACATATCAATTTCCACATAGAGAGTAGTGCCTTTTGTTATAACTATATCCCTTCACATTCTCCCTTCAAAATTTCAATTTTTGTTATAACCTATTTCAATTAGGAATATTTGATCTTGAGATTTCAAATATTTTGAGAAGTAACATATAAATAACCACAAATTCTATGATTTGTAATGTTCAAGTTTCTCATTTTTAAATTCACGTTGTGATCTCAATCACAACAAGTCCTCTTGAATTTTGAACAAAATACCACCATCAAAATCTTCCCCGCTATTCTCTGACAAGGATCAAGTTTGTGGGAACCTTTTTGAACAATAAGGGAAGAAGAAGAAATTCATAGAATACCTTTTTCTCTTCTTTTTTGTATTGAGAGATTAAGAGAAACTTTACTCTGAATCTCAAATTCACGTTCTTTTGCTATTAGTTAACTAGAGAGGTGGAGAGTTACATTTACTCCCCTTTATCTCACATTTAACTCCCTTTAACCATGAAAAGTTAAAATTTAACCAAAGTTAAATTAAATCGAGTTTAATTTAATTTTAATTAAATAAATAAATATTAATTAATATAAATTAATTAAATATCATATATTTAATTAATATTACAATTGATTTATATTCAAATGCATTTCACTCTTATAACCCATACTTTAAATATGAATCACATTCATATTGTTTAATATTTTAATCTTATTCAAATATATTATTCTCTCATATTATATAATTTAATTTTGAATCTAAGTCAGAATTGACTTTATAATATAATGTATCTATATACATTATATTAATTGTATTTAATACCATTAAAACATAATTCCCTTATAATATCAATCTTATTCATATTAATTTAATATTTGAATCTTATTCAAATATTAATACTCTCATATTGTAAAGTTTAATTTTGAATCTTTCAAAATTAACTTTATATTATAATGAATTTTCATACGTTATAGTAATTGTATCTAATACAGTTAATGCAATTTCTCTTATTTAATTTGAACAATTCAAATTCTATCCAAAACTAATTAATCATTGTTTTACCCTTAGTGAGCTAACAGAGGGACCTAATGGACCTACAGATTGGAAGCTCCAATGATTTGAGATTAATTAATTAATTAAATTATTTAATTAAATTAATCAACATTCATTAACTGTGGGTCACTTCACTAAAGACCCACCCTACAATCTTCGCTGTATATATATTTATGTGTCAATGAATATAATCATTACTAGTAAGTCAACCTTTCAGGAATTGCTCGTAATTATAGTTGGGTTAAATTACCGTTTTACCCTTGTAATTACATCTTACTCCTTAAGTACCACTAATCCCTTTAATGAACAATCAGTTTATAATCCAACTATAAACTAAATCCCTTCCGGGCTAGTGAGAGGGTGAGGCCTCATTGTTCAAGACCTGAAATCAGCTCGTAAGGGAGCAATTCATCTACTTACCCTAAAGACGGGAAGGATGAATTCCATTTTGTGTAGCTGTGTTCCCAGCTCCCTACTTGAACAAGTCCCCAAAATGGTAAGTTTATTGAGTCGGCGACATAGGTCACTCTCACTCATACAAATCAAAGGATTGTCCTCATAGACAGGAGTTCATAACTCACTAAGGATTGAGATTAAGTTAGATGGTCATCCTATGAAATGTAATATTTTCCGTCAACGGTGTTATAGAGAGAGATTAATCATTTTGCAAGACGATCTTATATAAACTCTTTGTATAGGATACCAACACTCGCATGTCTCCATATAAACGATTTGGATCAAATCATTTGTAACACTTACAACTCTTGTAACATTTACAAAGTGGGTCGTATTTGTAGTGTCACAAAGATCAGGCACCCGACCTTATCCACATAGTGCAAACCTTTTAGGTTTTTACTTGAACAAGATCTACTTGTATGTCTACCATATATTGTTCAAGCTACATAAAATGACATTGGATCTTAGTTTATTGGATCAAGTTACATAATACTAAATTGAATGAAATAATTCTTTATTTTGTTGAATAAATTAACATTGTTTATACATTACAAACTATGAGATTTAGGACATAAATCCCAACAGATTATTGCTAATGCAAAAATCTGGACAAGGTAAATATGCACTTAGCCTTATTGTAACAACAACCGTGAAGCTGATATTTATAAGTGTAGTTGACCTAGGATCTACCCCTTTAGGATTTTGAAATTACATTGGGCTCATCCTCTGACTTATTAGGCTGAGACGTACGAAGGGCATGCCCCGTTTGGTATTTTGTTAAGGTCGGTCTCGGCCTGGTTGAGCCCGAACACCTTCCTTTAACCATATTTTGGGTATAAGATGATCTTTTAGGTCGATACATGCATGAGGCATGCCCCATTAAGCATTTGGTGAGGCTAGCCAAGACTGAGCATGTTGGCTTGGGCTAGGGCCCAAACCAACCCTTTTTTCTAAGTCCCATTTTGCTCCTAAGTTGACACTTTTGACCCGAATCATGCTATCCTCTTAGCTTTGTCATTTCGTTTGCACTTGATGTCTATTGTGCCTTTTGGTTCACAATGATCCATAACAATTGTCATTTTAAAGGTCGAAAAGTTCTATCTCCTCGCAATTGAAAAAAAATAATGATAATATTACAAGAACAATAAATGCTTACCCAATGCATGTGTTTTGTTTTCAAAATATAATATATATAATTCAAAAGATAACAAATCAATTACAAAACATCTCACCTAGTTATATGCTTAATGAATTTATTCTTTTTAATTTCTTTTTAAAAGTTTCTCTATCCTCCAAGAAAGTTGGGTTGATGATGGAGACATCTTTGTCGTTAACCTAAAATTCAAAATTTCTTCTGTTAGCTCATCTTTTATCGAGGAGGTCCCATCTCTTGTAAGAGAGAGATTAAGCCCCCTTTCAAATTTGTGTGGTGAATATAATGCATATTGGGAATTTATGGAAGGTATATATTCAAAGTTTAATGGGTAGCTTTTTTTTTTTTAATTTTATGGTGTTTTAGAAAATGCATTTGTTATGTATCTCTTACTTTTTATTTCGATTTTTAGAGAATAATTTTTTATAAATCTTAGAAGTTTGAAATTTTAGGACCCATTGATTTTAACTTTTAAAGATGTTAGTTTTGATTTCTTTTAATTTTCTTACTTTTAAATGAAAAAAAAAAAATGTCTTTGTTTCTTGTTTTTCTTTTTTTAATTAAAAAATATATAAATATGTTTGGTATCTTTTATATTCATATGCCTAGATTTTTAAAAAGATCACACTGAGCATATAAAAAATTGCCTTTTTATTTTTATTTCTTTAGAAAAAAGAAATTAAAATTTGTTTTTATCCCATACTTAAAAAGGCCAAGAAACAATGACTATGAAATATCATAAAATAAGATTGCTATCAAACAAGGAAGAAATAAAATAATAATAATAATGATGATGAGTAAAGCTATGCATGTGTGTCAAACAAAAATCATTTTACCAGAGAGCTGGAATTCAACCTTTTAGATTTTTTTTTTTTTTTTTTAATCATACATGATGAAGAGAGGGAGAATCGAACTCCAACTTTCAAGTTGATAGTACAAAATTTTATGTCAGTTAAGTTGTGTTTATTTAGATGTATTCATTTAATTATTGCAACGTTATTGAATAACTTCTTTCATCTATACTTATATGTAAATTAATAATTATGGATAATATATATAAAGACTATGGCACTAAATTTTCATTAACATGTCGAATTTTCTATCAATATTTTGACATTTTCATAGATTAATATTGACATGAGGGGTGATTTGACATTTTTATTATACTTTCAAAAAATTCACCAAACACGAAAAATAAAAGCAACAACAAGTCACTAATGTAAATATAATATAAATACTAACTTATTGTATAATATTTATTCAAACATTTTACTTTTTTAATTTTTTGTTTTTATGATTTTTTATAAATATTTATTTATATTAATATTTTAGTAAAATTAAGACTTTGACATTTTGGTAGATATCCACACATTTTGAAATTATTTTTTCTTAATTTGACAGAACAATTTTGTTAAAGCATGTGATACATTGGAGAAAGGGTTAGGTGGATCTATAAAAATGATTGTGTAAAATTTTTGTGGTTTCTGAGCCTTTAAAAATCTGTGCACAAGAAGGCATTTTTGAGTGTGAATATTTTGTGGTCATTGTGTGAGAAAATGAAGGCAAAGTGGCCCACCATTTCTCTTGCTCTATTCCATAGCCATATATATGTTTCAAAAGCAAAAGGGGAAATTTAATTTCTTAAATGATTTTTATTTTTTTTACATAATTTATCCCATCAATTACTTTATATATATATATATATATACACACACACACAAAGGAATGTTATGCCAATGGAATATTCCTACCCCAACTATATGTATGTTTAGGTAGATTTTTTAAACCAACAATAAATATGTATTTTTTAATTTTAAATAAGTTTCACTATCAAACATGTACAAAGTATTAATAATAACGAACAAAATCTAATCTTTTTTTATTTTACAATGTGAAAGTGAGAGAATATCATATTGGTATTTCATATTTAATTTATTCCAATCGAGTTATATGCTAATTTTGAAGGGAATAAAAGCTAACTAAATTATATATTTGATGGGCTCTTTTTTAAAATATAACTTAGAGAGCTAGGGATGCCAAGTGAATCTAATACTATTATTAGGTATATGGATTCATTTTAAAATTATGAAAGATTTTACAATTTATATTTTCCATTTTGGAAAAAAGAAATTGGAATTTGGAAGGGATAAGTGTTTGTGGTTGATCTATGATAGAATTGTTAGGTGTGTGGTCTTAAAAAGCATTGTTTCTCAATATCAATAATTGGGCTTTTCAGAAGAAAGGGCAATAAATATCATTCCTACAAAGTAAATTCCACTCAGTATACACCCACTATCCAACCACTTTTTTTTTTTTTTTTTTTTTTTGGGTATCATTAAAAAGGATTGGATATGTATTTTTTTATTTTTTTATTTTATTTATTAGGTATCATTAAAAAGGATTGGATATGTATTTTTTTATTTTTTTATTTTATTTATTAGGTATCATTAAAAAGGATTGGATATGTATTTTTTTATTTTTTTATTTTATTTATTAGGTATCATTAAAAAGGATTGGATATGTATTTTTTTATTTTTTTATTTTATTTATTAGGTATCATTAAAAAGGATTGGATATGTATTTTTTTATTTTTTTATTTTATTTATTAGGTATCATTAAAAAGGATTGGATATGTATTTTTTTATTTTTTTATTTTATTTATTAGGTATCATTAAAAAGGATTGGATATGTATTTTTTTATTTTTTTATTTTATTTATTAGGTATCATTAAAAAGGATTGGATATGTATTTTTTTATTTTTTTATTTTATTTATTAATAAAATTAAAAAAATTGGGAGGACAGCTTTTTTTTTTAGATTAAAAAAAATTGAGCTAGACATTTTTTTTTTTTTTGAATTATAGGTTTATTACCTGAATTTGTAGTTAAAGTTCTAAAAACAAAAACAATGAGTTAAAAACTTAATTTTTAGTCTTCATTTAGTTTTTATAATTAAGGCTATCAATGTTACTTTTACCTTTAAATTTATTACATTATTATTTATTTTTCTCAATGTTTTCAAAAAATTAAGTCAAATTTTAGAAAAAAAAATATATATAATTTTTAAAAACAATGTTTTGTACGTAAAAAAGAAAATTGCAAATCACTATTTATTTTTGGCTTTTTGCTTTTATCCTATATTAAAATATTTACTACTATTTAGTCTCCAAGATCTGAAAATATATTTCTTTATTCAATTTAGTCTTGAGATGTTTTTCATATTTAATTTAGATTCAAGAAATGTCATTTAATATTTAATTCAGATCTGAAACATCTTTTTTATATTTAATTAATCATTTTTTTTAATATTATTGAAAAATTAAAACACTTTAGTGGGCATTTCTGACAATTAGTTGACTAAGTTCTTCAATTTTTGGCATTGCTTTTCTTCTTCTGGTCGGAGTAAAATTTTCAATTGATTTCAATCATTCTCCAACAAGTGCACATTTAAGAAAGGGTTGTGTTAACTTTAGGAGCAATTGACAAGAAATGATTTAGCACCAACATCGTATCGCAATTTACTTTTAAGGTAGTGGTCATTCCACGATACGATATTGATTTGTTCGACAGTTTAATTTACATTTTACTCTATAACATAATAATATGCTACATTATAAATTTGCTAATCTTATTTAATTATAATATAACATTTTTACTATGCCGCTTTTTGTAATTTTTTCACACATATATTTCAAAGTATATTAAAATAAATACTGCTAAAAATTGTTACCTTAATTCAAAAAAAAATCTACAAAAGATTAATTTTGAAAATAACAAAAAATAATTAAATGAATTTTCAAATTGAAAAATCAAATGATAAGAAACCCTACCAACCCCCACCCACTCCTATGAGATTGAAAAGTGCATCTCTCCAAATAGGATTTGAGGTCAAAACTTTTTGAAATTTTAGTTTTTTTTTCCGTTTTTTTTTTCTTTTGGCAATTATTATTATTATTATTATTTTATTTTGTTAGACTTTTGGCAATTATTTAAACCCGAGGGAGATTGTAAAGTATTTGTTTCTTCACCATTCTTCTAATAGATTGTAAGTTTGAATCTTACATTCTATTTGAATTGCAATATTATTATTATTATTATTTTTAAGTTTGGATTTATGATATAAAATCACTATCATTGGAGCAATTTGAGCAACAAGTACAAACCAAACTTTCTACTGAGTCTTAATTTTTTGTACTTTTAAAATAAAAAAGTTTGTGCACCTTATATAGTTAGTTAATTCAATTTTATTTAGGTTGTGTTTTATTTAACTTTTAAAATATTTAATTTTAAAAATAAGTTATTTTATAAAAATTAAAGTGTTTGATAATCTTTGAAATAGCTTTTATTTAAATAGCTTTTTAAACAATTTTCAAAATGTATTTAAATGGTTTTTTATCAAAATAGTTTGGATAAAAATCAAAATAGTTTGGATAAAAATGACTTTTAAAAAAATACTTTTTCTCTAGTTAATCTAAACATATCCTTATATTTTTATTTATTAAAGTATACTTTAATCAATTGAGAACCTTTAAGGATCTAGCTGATAGATTATTTTGGTTTTAGTTTGAAAAATGTAGTTTAGTAGCAATTTCTTAAATTCTCATTACATACATTTATACCATTTTATCCGAATTTTAGAAATTTATAAATATTATATACAAATATTAGATGCTCATATTTAGTGTTCTTAAGGAACAAATGTCATTCTCTCATTATCCATGTGTTGTCTGTGTAACTTATAATCACACATCATTAGCGGTCATGTGTTTAATGATACTTTTGATGAAATTTATTCCCTAAAATGTCTCTTTGATGATAATCTCCATAATCGATCACTCTTATTGCTTTCTTAATTTACAATATGAGTCGAGTCACATATCATGTATTTTCATCTCCTACTTGTCAAATTGCCTATAAATAATGCATTTGGTGGATATTGGTGTTACACACATTGGTTAGATCAAAAGAGAGAATTTCGAAGAGAAATTTCTATTTCCATTATTTTATTTTTTAAAATATTTATAGTTTGTTATTTATTTTTTTTATTACAACATATTATATTTATTTTAATATCATTTTTTCGATATTCGTATTCCTCATCTGTCTTGTTTTGCTCCTCAATTTTACAACAATATAATCATTTTTAGAAGCCTTTTCTTTTATTGATTTTAGTTTTTTATTTAAGAAATAAAATATTTATTTAGAAATTAGAGAAGCTATAAACTTCTTTTAAAAAAAAGGTTGTCCTATAAGAGGTTTGAATTTTTAAAATAATTATAAAATAAAAAGATTAATTAAACTGAGATGAATCTATTGGAGATTAACATAAATACTACAAAATTTATTTAAAAGTTGATACCATTTCAACAATAAAATCTAAGTCATGGTTGATGACATTCAAATTTTATATCAACAAGGTACTATTCTAAACTTTTCTTTTCATCTTCAAAACTATAATTTTGTTGCTTACGGTTTAACTTGCCATGCTAGAAGAAGAGTTAATATCTCTAATGTTTGATTAGCATAGATCACTTTCTAAATGTTAATGTTGTTGTGACTTTTAATTTGAAATTCTGTATCTATTCATGTTATATATATATATATATATAAGGGAAAATTAATTTGGTGTGATTTTTTATTTAATAACGGTTTAATATTTGTATTTTTTCATATATTATATAAACAAGGGGAAATTAATTTTTAACCTAAACTTTTCGGTGGAATAAATTAAAGTCTAAATTAATAATCATGTTAGCTACAATGCTAACCTTTCAAAATCAATCAATTTTGACCCTCCAAACAATATTTAATATTTTTAATACTATTCCAATGAAAAGTTGTGATATTTGCTGGATTACAAATTTGACCCTCCGAGCAATGTTTAATATTTTTGATACCATTCCAATGAAAAGTTGTGATATTTGCTGAATTACAAATTTGAAACTATTATATTAATTCATTAAACTTTTAGAAATTAAATTATAAAGTTATATAATTCAAAAAACAAAATTTAGTTCTGCTTTCATTGAGAGTCGAACTCAAGACCTCCCGCTTACTAAACGGGTGCTCTAACCAACTGAGCTATGGAAGCCCTATTTAACATGTGGGAGTATTTTCATGATATAAATATTAATTTATATAATTAAAACTTTAAAATAATATAATCTTTCTTCTTTGGGTTAGAGATTGTTCTTTGCATTATTTTGTTTTCGTTTCATTTTTCTCAAGGAAAGCACACATTCTTACCAAAATGATAATCAAAACTATGCCAAGAGACTTTATACAGTAACCCTTTATGGTTTTCATATGGATATTGTGAGATTTCCTCTCAAATAAAGCAAACAAAAATTGATGTAAACAATTTGAAGCTAGTGGCAACAATAATATAATTTTTTAGGGTTTGATTTCAATAACATTCTAGCAAATTGAGGATATTGATAGATCAAATGGAAAATTTAAGTGTACTATTAACAATTAATCACTATAGCTTAAAAGCAATTTTTATAAATTCAAGGGTGCAATTTAACAAATAAACACTAAATTGAAAATTAAGAAAAAATATATATTTTTAGCTTGTAGCTTTTGAATCTGACTTTGATTGGAGTTTTTAGTTTTCAAATTAGACATTTTAACCTCCAAAATTCAAGTGTGCAATTAAACATCGTAGAGAACCACATACGTTCCAAAATCAACATGACAAGGAAAAGGTTATGGGCATGGTGAGAGTAAAAGGGTAGAGGTCGAGCTAAGGGAAAAAAATGAAAAATGAAGAGTAAGAAATAAAAGAGGAGGAAGAGTGAAACAGGGAAGAAAAAGATATGTTTTTTTTTTTTTTTAATTTTTAAGTTTTTAATTTTAAAAATAACAATGTTGTCACACTAGCAACCCAAGTAAATTAAAAAATAATAAGAAAAAGTCCACGTACTCTTCATCATTGGGTTTGATCGTCCCAATCCAGCTCTTTAAAGTGAAGCTTCGAGTTTGACCCAAGTCCAAACCCAAGGGCTTAGGGCATTTTTTGGGCATGAATCAGGTCAACCCAACTTTCAGTAGCCAAGCCCGTAGCCCAACTTTTAGACTTAACTCTTTCAATCGGTTGGACTTGACTCGATCCATTTGATTAGCCAATTGAATATTAATTAATTATTTATAAATATAAATGTGTGTATAAATGTTATTAAATTTTATATTTTTATTTTATGAATTTTATTTTTTTCATTACCTTTTTCTAGATAAAATTATTGATATTATACAGTTTTATTTAGTATTTATGGCTCGTTTGGATTAACTTAAAAAATAAATGTTTTTAAAAAATTCATTTCTATTTAAACACTTTTGATAAGAACTATTTAAAATATAAACACTAATGGCTTTCAAAATCCATTTTAAGTAGTTTTCAAACACTTGTATTTCTTTCAAAATGATTTTTTTTTTTTTTTTTTAAATTAAACACTTGAAAATGTATTCCAAACATACAATTAATTGTCTTTAAAAAATTTATTAGTTTTTAATAGGAAATTTGCAATGTGCCGCAGTATAAGAATATAATTTTGCAAGCATGTCTTCAACATTTCAAATTTTACATGTATGGAAAAACCTTTAGTTTTGATATTTTGTTTATTTGTTTTACGTACTTTCTTTCTTAAAAGTTTGAATTGCCTCATTTTTTTTCCTTTCTTTTTCTTAATTTGTTTTCTTCTAGTTTTTCTTTTCTTTTCTCTTTTGACTCTATTTTTTAAGGAAAAAAAAATCCTAAGAACAAAACTTGAATTTGAGCTTCTTTTATTTTATTTGATTTTAATTCACTGTATTGTCTTCTTATTCTTTAAATTCTTTTTTCTTGCGGCAATTTTTTAAAACTTCTTGTTTTTCTTTCTTTTTTTTGGTAAAGAATTTCTCTCTCCCTATTTCTTTCCTTCTTTGTTGCATCACTTTTTTCATACTTTTTTTTAAAAATAATTTATTTCTATTTTTTTACAAGAGTTGAACTACGAGTAACTTGTGCTTTGACTTTATTATCTACTATAATTTGCAATAGTGATCTAACCCTTGCTAGAGACATCATCTTTTTCGGATGATTATTGATGGTCATCAGTTCTGCCAACAATGATTTGACTCCTACTATGGACATCATTTGTTTGGGTAAGCTAAAAGTTTTGAATTTAAGCCTAATAAGTGCCCGTAAGGTAGATAGTACATCAGATTACAATCACCAAGTACTTAGTATCAATCAATGTGTGTATCGTTATAAAATATATCAATAATATATCAGTCAAGTATATCAATAGTATAAACATGTATATCATTATAATGTATATCGACAGTATATCAGTCAAGTATATCAATAATGTAAATGAGTGTAACATTATAAAGTATATCAGCAATATATTGATTAAGTGCATTAACCGTATAAACATGTGTATCATTATAAAGTATATTAGTGGTATATCAATAAAGTTTATTAGCAGTATCATTATAAAGAATACTAATAATATGTTAGGCAGGTGTATCAACAGTATAAATGAATGTATCATTATAAAATTTATCAACATAATTTTAATAAAGTTTATTAGCAGTATATTAACAATATATCAATATTATATTTCAACATCAGTACATCATCAACTGAAATACATTTTTAAAATTAATTGGTTGAAAAATATTGTAATTACTCCAAATAAATTGATTGAAATTTTTTTCTCAAATTAATTGAGGAGAGGAAAAGTAACAAAACGAGAATGAAATAAAAAAATTTAGGAAATTTAGCAGTGAAAATATACAAGTGTATCAAACATCAACCAATAGATACTTGAAGTAACACATGAGTGTCTTAGACTTAAGACATGAGTGTATTAACGATATATTAGACCTAAGACACAAGTGTACCAAGTGTATCACGTATATCAAGTGTATCGAGTGTGTGTCAAGTGTATCAGGTGTATCAAGTTTGTATCAAGTGTATCACGTGTATTAGGTATATCACACGGGCTGAGTTTTTTTTTTTTTTTTTTGTCATTTATGTAAAAGCAATAAGTTAGAGCTATGAACCTAATTGATGTATTTTTGCAAGTGCCCCTTTTTAGTACTCTAAAATTTATGTTACCTACAAATAACAATATATCTAAATATATTTTTTAAAAAAGATTTACTTTTTTAATATATAAAATATAATATATGAAAGAACTATATATATATATATGCATACATATTTGGGTTGGTCTAATGATAAGTCAATTCGACTATACCGATGGGCTAATCCAAATATAGCTAAAATGGATTGGTCCATGGGCTAGCCTAATTATCAAAATAATGATCTATATGCAATCCAATTCATAGGTTGGTGATAACTTAAAATACAAGTTATTGTACTACTTATTTGGAATAATTTGGTTAATTTAGAAGCAAATATTGTAATCAAAATAACTCTATGTTCATAATGTTTACAAAAGCTTTTATTTTGAAAATCATAAGGGTTGTATCTTTTTGAATGCAAGATTCAATAAAAAGAGACAAAAAACTAACTAAGGACAAGTAAAGATGCTACCAGAAAATGTGAGATCAAGGTGTATTAATAGATCAACGAGTCAAAAACCCGACATCAAGAAGAAAAAGGAGAGATAGATGCAAGGGTGGTGTTGTCCTGTCAGCATGCAAATAGACGATTGATTTGACTAAGACACGACAGAGCCAATGAACCTATGATGCGAAGAAGTCTGCGCAGCTGGACATGAAATTAAATGCAAATATGTCACACAATCATGATGATCAAGATTTGGACGCCTATAAATAGCCCACAATAACTCAATTTGAAGACAAAGAGAAAGAACATAGTGAAAGCTCTACTCAATCTACCTCACTTCCACCTTCATCTTCAACCTCAAGCTTTTCCTTGAGAAATTCTGAGTGAGAGCTCAGTTTACCTCTTAAAAAGTGAGAATCCACAACCTTTATATGCACAAGAACATCAAATTGCCATCATCTAAAGCCTCCAAAAAGCAAGACGTTGCAATTAGTGGCTTAACATCATTCTTTCCATACTTTGCTTTATTTTCTAATACTTTCTGATTTGTATTGAGATAGTGATTTCGAAAGACTCGCGATTTCTTTAATATAAATAAGATTGTTACATATTTCCATTATTACGTGTCACTTTCATTCTCTATTATGGCCAACTAATTTTTCAATGGGTTTAGTGGATGAAACTAACATTTTTCAAGTTTTGCTTAAGTTGCATTCATTTTGATCAACTGCTTGAGAGAGTAAGTGATTACAATTTGCATTTAAACAAGAAAAGAGTTAGTTTTAGAGATAAAGTTAGTCTTTTGTCTAAAAGAAACTCTACATGCATCTTAGAGATAATATAGATGTGGCATCAAAGTATCGATAGATGAGTTCTCAATTTTGAATTTAAGACATGAACGCCCGCCTAAGTAATACTTAGGAAAATGTTAATATACTCTTCTCAACCCTACTTTTTCCATTGGTTTTTCTACACGTCAACGCCTGCTGTTTTGACTACTTGTACTTAACATTGTCACTAGCTACCACTTTCCACGCATCATCATTCTCCATTTCTGTAACAACCCCAAATCGTTGGGGTAAATCCTCTTAGTAAATAAGTTTAAGTTATTATGTGTGAAAAAAAAAGATAATAATAATAAAAATATAGTTATCCTTATATATTCATGCCTTTATTTAAGCTAAGTTGGAATTTAGAAATTTGAGCTAAGAAAAATTTGGAATTTAGAAAAAAAAAAAAAGATAATTTTATCTTAGGGCAAGTAAAATAAGGTGATTAATTTTGGTGGGATTGGATAATTGAAGTAAATCTTGGTTGTAGAAGATTTTATTTGATTTTATTTGGATAATTGAAGTAAATCTTGGTTGTAGAAGATTTTATTTGATTTTATTTTGTTTGGTTGGAAAAGAAAAGGGGAAAGGAGGAAGGAATAGGGAATTTGGGTTTTTATAAATAGGCATCGATTTGCGTGCCAAAATAAAGAAAAAAAAAAGAAAAAGTAAAAAGGGATTTTTCTCTTCTCCCTCGCGTGCCGCCGCCCCCCCCTGGTTTTTTCCTTTCTTTCTTCTTCTTCCGCCGACGCTACTCTCTTCTTTCTTTCTTCTTCTTCCGCCGACGTTACTCTCTTCTTTCTTTCTTCTTCTTCTTCTTCTTCTTCTTCTCCTTCCTCGCAAGTGGAGCGCCGCCGCGGTTTCAATCAATCTCTCTCTCTCTCCTTGCAGTGCCGCCTACTTTCTCTCTCTTCCACCCCGGTGCTCCTCCGCTGCCATTTCAATCAAACCACGCCTGATTTCTCGTCACCAAACCGGTAACGTGAGAGTAAGTATCTCGGACCCAAGGAAAAATTTATAGCTTAATTTGGTTAAAAAACTGTTGATGCTTGAGACTTATGTGATAAAAATTCCCTTAGGTGGCCGGGAATTTTGTTGGGTAAAAAGGATTAGAGCAACTGCAAGTTAAGCCACACTTGGTGGACCAAGAACTTTCCAACAGACTGTCGTGCGAATAAGTGAATATAATTGCTCAGGTAAGTGACTTTACTACCTGAACCACCTTCCCGCCTTATGTTTAGTTGCCATGATGAGTAATACTTCTGCGCCCATTGAGATAGCATGCTTGTATGATTTTTCCCATGTTTTAAAGGATGTATGTGAAATGCTTATGCTTGTAGTATGAGATGATTGTAAACAGCGCTGTTAGTGTATAAATTCATGGAAGTAAAGGAGTGAGAATTTAAATTGGTCATGAGTACTGGGTAGTGGTAACTCCCCTACGTCGGCTGGATGTTCACCAGAGGTTGTGTTCCTTCGGGTTCACCAGAGGTTGTGGTCCTTCGGGGTCACCAGAGGTTGTGTTCCTTCGGGTTCACCAGAGGTTGTGTTCCTTCGGGTTCACCAGAGGTTGTGGTCCTTCGGGGTCACCAGAGGTTGTGTTCCTTCGGGTTCACCAGAGGTTGTGGTCCTTCGGGGTCACCAGAGGTTGTGTTCCTTCGGGTTCACCAGAGGTGGTGGTCCTTCGGGGTCACCAGAGGTTGTGTTCCTTCGGGTTCACCAGAGGTTGTGGTCCTTCGGGGTCACCAGAGGATGTGTTCCTTCGGGTTCACTAGAGGTTGTGGTCCCTCGGGATCACCAGAGGTTTTGTGATCCTTCGGGATCACCAGAGGTAAGAGTTCCTTCGGGGCTCCAGAGGTTTGTGGACATCCAAATCCAACTTAGGGAGAGTATAACCAGTTCCCTATGGAAGTATGTTAGATATGTCTGTCTTAAGGCTAATGCACTTAAAGGACTTGGGTGCCAGTATAACCAGTTTCCTATTGAAGTATGTTGATATGCCTGTTGTATGACTAATGCACTTAAAGGACTTGGGTGCCTAGCCTGGCTCCGGTAGTGGGGTCACTTACTGAGCAATATAATTGCTCACCCTTTTATCTTATTTTTTTTTTTCAGGTAAGGGAAAGAACGTGCTGGCAAATGATAAGAGGAAACCTTGATGGCTTCACGGGGCCTATAGTAACTTCCGCCTAGCACTGCATTTTTTTAGGCTTGTCTTTTATTTTGTATATGGATTTTGTTTTTGTTTTCTGTTCATGGAATTTTGTTGATTTTATTAGGGGTACCCCGAACCAAAAATTCTTTCTATATGGGTTAAATAAAACAGAAATTTTCGTAAGTAGCATTGTTTCTTTCTTATTACTCAGCATTGGGTCTTTTCTTGAAATTTGCATGCATTGAGTAATGGTCTGGTTAGGATGTATTAGTCGGGTCGTTACAATTTCACCCATCCATTTTCACACTTGTATATTTATCTTGTAATTAGTTTCTGTCAAGCTTTTTCAACGCATTCTTTTATATAGAATATCGCATTAAATCAATAAAATTTTAACATTAATTTTTTCTCAAATCTCTGCATTTAACCCTATACTCTCCACGAACCCTATTATAAACTTGCAATTGGGTGTTTAATAAGAAAACTTGCATTTAATTGAACAAAATCCTTTACATTATCAACGCGACATAAGGCTAGGTTGACTTTGGACCTAGTTTGGATAGGATCAACCTTTACACTTCGAGCCTATTAATGGTATTGACCAAAAAGAAGATTATATTCCATTTCCGTAGCTAAAATGTGCTTTTTTTTTTTTTCCTCAATACAATGACAAAGGGAAAAATAAAAAATGTAAGAAGTCCAACTAGCCAAATACAAATACCAAAAAGTGTATTTTTCTATGTTAACATATAATGTTTTATTTATTTCTATTTTCAAAGTTTAGCTATTCAAAGAAGAAAATTTGTTTTCTTTTCCCATCTTGCAATTAAGATTAGGGCATTGAATTTTTGTCTATGTACCGAAAAAATCACTAAAATATTACTAATGTTAACATCCACTAATAATAAGAAATTTTAACTCATTTAAAAACAACAAAATACTAATTTACTAAATCAATTTTTTATTTTTATAAATTTTTCAAAAATATTAACATCCACGTCTTATCATTTATACCAATATTTTCCTAAAACTTAGAATTTATATTTTAGGAATTAATAAAAATATCAAAGATAACATCATAAAGCGTCCGTTAATAAATATCACGGAATGAATTATAAAATTAAAAATTAAAAAAATATTTAAGTTAGTAAATAAACATTTTAAACTTTTCAAATAAGTCGAGTATTCCATTAATCTATCACAAGTTGATTTTCGAGCTGCTTCTTAGCCTTCTCACTCTCATCGAGATATGGATAGGTAATTTTGACTCAAATGGGGAGGTAAGCTTACCTTGAAGAACCACTTTCCATTGTCGGGATTTGTTGAACTTGCTAAAACTATTGCCATATTTGAAAAAAAAAATCTTGAACTATTGATTAGGAATTTCTCCTATTTCAATTGATACTAATTCTTTTATCATTTAAATTTTTTGATAGGGAATGCTAGACATGAGAATAAGAATGAGACTCATGTATTAGTTAACACCATTGGTGACTTATGTCATAATGGTTTAGTTCTTAACTTTTAATTGATAAATTGTTGTGATAATTATATTGCACATGAATTAGCATCCCACACTCCATTTGAATGGAAGACCAACCCCAATAGGTTGAGTCTGTACCCCTTTCTGATTTGATGTTTGTTGTTTTCCTTTTGTGGAACTAAGAAAAGTTAATTATACTTCTATGACATTCAAAATTTAATATGTTTGCTCAAACCTTGATTAAGATAAGCTTCACGGAGGAACAGCAAGAAATGCCACCAAATAAACAAAGCAGCAAAAAAGAGTGATTAGAAATTTCACTTCCATGTTCCTTCACATCTGTTTCTCTCGTCAAATCTTTTAATTATTTCCAAATTCGATTCTACACTTCGTTTCTGGATCAAACGTACCGGCAGAATCAGATTTCTCGAGGGACAATGGCAGACCCATCGCTTACTCGGACTCTCCTTGCTCAGCTCTGTCTCTGTATTGCTTTCTACTTATCTCTCAACATGGGTCATCCTAAAAATTACGGTTTCTTGAAGATTCGGGATGAAAATCCTCTTGATTTCTACTTTATTTCTGTCTGGGGAGGCTTACGATCTGTAAAAGAAGAGACCCTTCTTCTCAAACAGGTGAAATTTTGTGTATTCATTTTGATTCTCCTTCCTACTTTTGCCTGCCTGTAATCTCTATTGAAGATTTTATTAGATTCTTTAAATATGATAGCAGAAATTGTAATGGCGATTCCTTTTCCCCCTTTTTTGCTAATGACAGAGTCCCAGCACCGTAAAAGGAGCTTATTAGCTTAAATTTATCAGATTTATTGTATTGTTTGCTTTTATGTTTCTTTATATTTTGAACATTTGACTCTTTCCATTACATCGATGAAAGATTATGTGCCTCTTTCAAAAAGAAAAACTTTTGTTTCAGATCGTCCTAGTTAGAAATAGTTTAAGCTTGAGTGTGCTAACTAGTTAAATTTTCTATTGTACTAGTTTTGAGAGTAAGTATGAGTTTTGTAGAAAAGCTTCGAGAGAGTGTCATTGTAATTGAGATCGGAGAAAGATTTATTATGTGTGATTGCAACAAATTTTTAGAGTAGATTTCTTTCTTAGAGTCAGAGCTTTTTCCTAACACCTTCCCCTGCAAAATTACAACAAAGTTTTCATATCTAAATTAGTGAGAAATAACCTGTGAACTGTATAAAGTCACAAAATAGCCTGAAAGATCTCTTCTATGGCTAAAGGGTTAACACTTTGCATACCAAACAATTTACCAAAGAAATCCCACACCCTTTTGCTGAAGCTACAAGGAAGGAGAAGGTGAGAAAGTGACTCCTCAGTTCTTTTGCTAAGAACACACATATTTGGAGAATGATCAATAACATACTTAATGGCTGCTATGGATGAAGACTGATCATCTGTTTCTTTTGTAGCCAATGGGAATTTCTCTTCCCCGTTGGGATTCTTTATTTTTTCTCTCTACAGAATCTTTGGGTGAGTGAGAAGTCTAAGTACATTACTACACTTTACCTTATCATTGTTGTATGTGCATTAAATACATTACTTAGAGATGATTTTTTTGGGTGTGTTTGAGAATAACTGCTCTACACTTTAATTCTAAATAAAGTATCTAAGAATAAACTATTTTGATGTTAAATAGTCTACAAAGTGTTTTCTTAGAAACACTTTTAAGATATTTTATTTTTTAGAAACATTCTAAGTCACTTTATTTGACTTTTGAAATAGCTTTAGCTTTTACTTGGTGTTTGAATCCATTCTGGACATATGCAATGAGTATCTCTAATATTTAAGTCAATCGAATATGTTGATTGATCATTGTCTAATTAAGTGTTTGTACTTTACAATTTTTTTCTTCTTTTTTTTTTTTTTGGGGGGGGGGGGGGTGGTTTTT
>QLSR01000238.1:1636483-1667090 GCA_031780015.1 Citrullus colocynthis | reverse complement strand
ATGAAAAAAAAAAAAAAAAAAAAAACCTACATTAGTACATTATTGTTAATATTAAATAAATACAAATGAGCATTAGCATTTATTTAGTTATAAAGACTGCATTAAATTTGTATTGATATCACTTCTTTTGCTAAACAATATCAAGTTTCCTATTAAAAAAAAAAAAAAAAACTCAATTTGAGATACTAATAGAAATAGTTCTTAATCATTATAAAATTTTCTTATAATATTTATTCCAAACAATCATAAATCTAATTTCTAATTTTTTTTCATCCTTAAAAAACCTGTCTCCCATGTCTAAATATTAATATGGAAACACAAAAGGATATAATTAAAATTTAAGGAAAAGAGGGGCCAAAAGGAAAATGAATAACCGCGGAGGGCATTATTGAAAACACACCCATCCAAAGGTCTAATCTTGAATCTTTTAACAATTTAAAAAATGTAGGACAATTTTATTGTATACGTCTTTTTTAGTTTCCTTTTCTTTCAAATTATCCTTATTTGTGCAAATGTCATCAAATTAAAACTAAATTTGACAAAATTTAAAAAAATAATTAGCAAAATGGAAACTTGTTCTTTCTAACCTAAAAAATTTTTTATCGGACAAAACTAACTTCTTTCTTAAAAACTTATTTATTACTTTTTAAAGATTTTTAGGTGGAAGGTCCCACAAAATGAAAATACAACTTTAATTTTAAAACATAAATTTAGTTTTCTATTTTATTTTGTATCCATTTTTTTTAATTCCAACCAATATTTTGTGGTAGATTTCTTTTATTTTTAAAAGAATAAATTTATTAAATAAAAGCTTCATTAGAATTTTTTGTAATTGAAAATTTTTGTAAAAATTATAAAATGGAAAATTTTCAATTAATTTAAACTAAGGGTTATGTGAATAGGAATTGGTTTCTATTAGTTTTTTTTTTTTTTTTAAAAAAAAATCTTTTTCTAACCTCTTTCTTATTTTTTAAGATTAAAAATGTATTTATTAATTAACTTAAATTTAATCTTAAAAAATAAGAAAGAGGTTAGAAAAAGATTTTTTTTTAAAAAAAAATCTTTTTCTAACCTCTTTCTTATTTTTTAAGATTAAAAATGTATTTATTAATTAACTTAAATTTAATCTTAAAAAATAAGAAAGAGGTTAGAAAAAGATTTTTTTTTAAAAAAAAATCTTTTTCTAACCTCTTTCTTATTTTTTAAGATTAAAAATGTATTTATTAATTAACTTAAATTTAATCTTAAAAAATAAGAAAGAGGTTAGAAAAAGATTTTTTTTTAAAAAAAAATTTCTAATCTCTTTTTTATTTTTTAGGATTGACTTACCAAGATTTTAATTAATAAATATATTTTTAACTTAAAAATTTTTTTATGGAAAAAATTACCATTTTCTTTTTTGAAAAAAAACTTCTTTTTCTAATTTTTTTATTTTTTAAGATTAAAAATGTATTTATTAATTAACTTAAATTTAATCTTAAAAAATAAGAAAGAGGTTAGAAAAAGATTTTTTTTTAAAAAAAAAAGAGATTAATTTTATCTATATAAAGCTTTAGTTTAAAATAACAATTTATCTAGTAAAATTAAAGACAACTTTTTTTGTCTTTTTTAAAATAAAAACAATCTCTTACTTGAGTTCAATTAATGTGAAAATATTAATTCTAATTCTTTTGTGATGAGTGTTTCTAGTTAGGTTTGGGTCCAAGGCACTTTTTATATCATTCCAAAAAGATATTTTAATTTTAACATATGGATATATATCAATGTAAGTTTCCAACATTTAAGATTGTTTCAAAAATGTAAATTGAAATATGAAATTATCCACACAAAAATTAATAAATAAAATCCGACCTTATTGTATGTTGATGTGACCTGCGGGAAAGTCCCCACGTCTGTCACTTTGAGTACCTTATCCACAATTTTCCTTTTTCAAAATAAATTATAATTGAAGGGAAAAAAATATTAAAAAAAACTTATCAACTTAGAAAAGATGATTCTAGGTGACATGGGGGTGGGTCCCTCTTTCTTAGTGAGATTGAGACATGAATGATAGGGAAATATACAAACTTGGTCTAATTAATCTCAATGTTAAAATATGATTATATTCATAGTATTAAATTTTTATCAACACGTTAATATTTATATGTTTTTTTGAGTTTGATATCGACATGAAAGGTAAATTAATATTTTCATCAAATTGTAGAAAAATTTATGAAACATAAAAAATAAATAACAAAATCTCACTAATATAAATATAATATAAATAAAAGATATATAAATTTATTTTTAAATCATAAAATATTTATTTTATAATTTAATTATAAATTTCCTATTTTTTAGTTTTATGATTTTTCAAAAAATATCTATTAAAATCAACATTTTATCAATATCTGTAAAATTAAATCTTCAATATTTTCATCAACATCGATATTTTAAATTTTGATTAAATCTATTATTTTTTATCATCCTAAATTGCAACACTAATTCAAATTGAGTACAACATCACACCATTTAACCATAATTGATGAATTTAAAATTATAAGATAAAATCCTGGAAATTCGATTTCAATGACCCTTTTGACTTTAAAGTTTCAAAATTAACTATAAATAGTCGTTAGATTATTTGTTAACGACCAAAAATGATATAGAGGTTAAACTTCACTGTCAACTAATGAGCAGATAAATAAGATTTGCAATTTGTGCCTCCTTGCAGTGGATATTCTTTTGGATTTTATGAGGCTCGATACTATATTAAATAACATAAAATTTTATCTCAAAATCAATTGGCAAGAAAAAAAATAATTCATCCGCCTAATGACTGTTTCAACATGAGATCCTCAATAAATTTTGCTTTCCATTCCAAATTGATGTTTAGAGAAAGGTATACCAAGATAATTACTTTTTTAAAAAATTAATAATCCTAATACAGATTTAAAAGTGATTTTAAAGTAATTAAAAATTATTTATTTTCATATTCAAAATTAATTTAAAACATCCATTTAATCCTTCAAAATAATTTCTCATGCAATTCTCATATCATAAAAAAAATTTCTATACGATTAAAAACATGTTTCCGAGTAATTTTGATAACAACATAATCATTTCTATACAATTAAAAACATATTTTAAAGTAATTTTAATAATAATAAAAATAATTTTTATTTTAGAATTACTTCAAAAATTTAGTTATTGAATACTTATTGTTAACTGATATTAGTATTAGTACCTACTAAGCACCGAACAAAAATCTATGATTCAAATTCCTTACCTCATTTGTAATTTTTTGTAATTTCTTTTAAAAAAAGAGTTTACAACAAAAGATAAGGTTAAAAATTAGGGTTAAAAATTTTCATTTAAAGATGTCGAACCCAAAATTAGATTTAAGTATATAATGACTTAATTTTAATTAAAAAAATTTTGAATCTTTTAGAAATTAAGTTTATAAGTTTATAAACATTACTTAATTTTAAAAAAAAAAATTAAAAATTAAAAAAAAATTAAAAAAAGGTAATTTTCTATTAAAATTTAATTAAAAATTCAAATATCTTCTCAAAGAAAGATAAAGAATAATAGTCTCAACATGGAGAGAAAATAATCATAAATTATAAAACATAAAACTAGAAAAAGACTAGAAAACGATCCTTAAAACCCCATTGTTCATTTTTCCGGTAGATAACACAAACCTCTTGTGTTTATTAACTCAAGCTAACCCCAATCTATTTTTCTTCAAACAGTTATTTAATTCTCTCCAACCCATTCTTTACAATAGTTTCTATCTTCCCTAAAAATAAAACCATTAAAAGAAGGAATCTAAAAATTAGGAACCAGAATAGTTGCTTCAAAAATATGTGAAAATTATTCTCTTTAAAATAAAAAAGTGAAAATTCAAGAGCATGCTCCCTTTAATGAGCAAAATTACAAATGACGCGGGTAGTTTTAGATATTGAGAAATGAAAGGATGGAAGTACAAGAGAGTAGTGAAGAAAAGAGAAAAAAAAAAAAAAAAAAAGAACAAATACGGAAGTGTTAGATCATCTATTGAAGTAGAGGAGAGAAAAGAAATGAAGGTGATGGGGTGTAAATATAAACGATTTTCATCCATACACTAACAGTATGATCATTTTTATTTTATTTTTTTACTTTTTTAAAATGTAAAAGTATTAATGCAACTTTTGAATGTTGAGGGATATGTTACTCTAGCCCCTCATTTGTCTTTCTCTCCATTACTTCTTTTATTCCTTAAATTTAGATGGTTTTCTTAAAGTCAAAATTTATATTTTTGTCCTATAGAACGTTAAATTACAAATTTTACCCGTGTTTATTTGGTCTTTAAACTTTCGAAATTACAAATTTAGTTCTTGAAATTTCAAGGTTCATTAAATTCACATATATATCAAACAAAAATTTGAAAAATATAGCATTTCATTATACATACAAAAATGAAAGTTGATGGACTTTTTAAACACGTTTGAAAGCTCCCTTTAATGAGCATTTGATTTTTAGTACTAACACTTAGTTTTTTATTTTAATTTTTAAATAAAGCCTACTTCCAAATTCCAAAAATAAGAAGAATAAAATGACTTGATCGACTTGATTTTTAGATAAATGGGAGATTTGAAAAAATGGTCCCCTTTTGAAGTATTGTATTATATAAAAATTTTATTTATGATAATAATAATAATAATCCACATCCATTGCCGCCGAGAATCAATCAAACCAATCCCTGCAAAAAGACAAATATAAATTAAAATGAAAAAATGAAGAAAAATAATAATAAACAAACATATCTCAATCACGAGAAGAAAAAGAAAAAGAAAAAGAAAAAGAAAAGGAAAAGGCAGCACTACCATTTTACCTCTTCCAGAAAATAAAAGAAAGGGGACAAAGCGACAAAGCAAACGGTGGTTTTACGCTGGTGAAAGAGGCTGATCGCTGCTGTATGCTTAAGGAGACGGAAACCGTCAAATCAGACGGTGGAGATAACGGAATGCACGAACACACAGAGGATGCAACGGAGAGGCAAAACTTCTAATGGAGGATTTTCCAAACCTTAATTCTAACATCTGGTCCGATTGATAAGGTTATACACCTTTTTAATTCATGTGTTTCATTAAATTTGTGATCGATTTCTCGATTTACTCACAATTTTATGTCTGATCTGTGCGCCGATTGCGACGAACACAAACAATTTCATATCCAGTAGTCTGTATAAAATATTAATTTGTACAAAGGAGATTTCAGAGTTCTGTAACGATGAATGTCAGTAACGGTCTCCGGAGAGAAAAATATAGCACCGTCACGAACCGCGGAAGATTTTTAGAACTGCGTCTATCTCCAGAAACTCAGAGAGCAGGCAATTTCAACATACCGAACGATTATAATGTTTCTTCGGTTTTTGACATAATCGAGAGCCGGCTACGCTTTGGCCTAAAATCAACTCGACGCCGTTGTTGATGAGAAGAAGGCCGAATCAGAGCTGCTAAAGCTCGCTTCACGAGATCACCTTCAACGCCTCCGATTCTAACAAGAGAATTCGTCATCGCCGATCTACGAGCATTCAACCTACTCGGCGAGTACGGTGCAGGAGGTCGCGAAATTATACCTTTGTGGAGGCTACAACGGAACGAGCCAGGATGAGTTGTAGGAGAACACATACACGTCCTCTTCGAACTGTTCTGCCTCTGCACAACTCGATTACTGCCACCGCTGCGAGAAGAAACAGACACGGATCTGTTCGGAGAGGTCGCACGGTCAAGAGAAAACCGAACGGACGGCACGGAAACTGAAGGTGAACCGTGAAGTTTCACACGCGACGGAGAAGTCGATCTACAGAAGAAGGAAGTCGCGGATCTGGAGGAGAAACTGGAGGTCGATGAACATGAATTCCGGTAACCGTAGAATCTTCCGGACGGTGAGAGGGATCGGAGAACTGATGCGTTTGATCTTCGAGAAGTTGCCGCCATTTTCGTCAGAGAAGAGAGAGAATCGGGGGGATGAATCTAGAGCTTTCTGATCTGGCTCTCTAGGCCTACTAGGGCGCGTTTGGCTGTCGAGTTTGGCAAACCCGTCTTCACTCGCACTATGTATTTATAGGGATTCAACGATGAGAGCAAATATTGAAGGAATAATTATATTAAAAAGTGGGGAATGTCCCAATTTTTCAAAAAAAAAAAAAAAGTGAAATAACCCTGCGATGTCTTCACCACGTGAAACTACGATGTTGCCCTTTTTATCTTTTTTTCTCTATTTCTCCTGCGTTATTTTTTTTTTTTCTTTTTTCTCTTCTTTTCCGACTCCTTCGCTGTCTTCTTTTCCTCTCTTCTCCTCCAGAACTCTATCTCTTTTTTTCTTCTCCAACCTCTTTTCTAACTTCTTCTAATTTCATATTCTCGGACATAAAGGGTCCAAGTTCCAACGTCACCAACTCCGATAAGTAAGAGGAAAGTGATTGTGAGTGAGGAAAGGAAGCGCAAGCGAGAGAGCAAGACCGAGAGCGAGATTGGCTTTTTGCGTGCATTAGTTCATTTCGATAATTTCATTTGAACTTGACGTTAGCAAAGGATCATTTCTCATTTTTTTTAAAATCCAGGTTATTTGGCATTTCCAACTCAATTTTTGGGTTATTCGTGCAAAAACCCAATAGTGAAAGCGACGTCTTTTACTATGATACCCTGCATCTCTTTTGCATATTTGTAAAACTACACGTAATCTAATTGTTCAAGTTGTAAATTTGTTCAATCCAAATAACCCGACTCAACCACTAAAAATAAGTATAATGTTAATATGTAAAAATTTTATTTAATTATTTTTATATATTTAATTGAGATTAACAACTCAATTTTAATTTATATTATGAATTTTTTTTCGAAGTGCTAAAATAATATTTTTAAAAGTTGGTGGAGAATAAATTATCTAAAAATTTTCGTGAAATTTAGTAAAATTAAAATAAATATATGAATATATAATTGTATAAGAAAATATATATATATACCTTTTAAAATTAATAATAAAGTTCATGTTGGTTTTAGAGGATTATTTTAGGTAAACTCATAAATCAAACTAACTCATAATATCTTCACATGTTTAAACTCAACCCAACCTAGTCAACTTGCACCCTAATTGGGTTCGGTTGATTGAGTTTTCTAAGTCCTTTTATTGAACACTCCCAATTCATTCTATTATTAATAACTAATAATTGAATGAATGTCAAAATGAGTATACCTTAATTGACATAGGGCTTGTAATATCAACTTTGAAGTTAGAGGCTAAATTATCTTGTCCCGCATATTGTCAAAAAGATATTTGTATACTTGGATGAATATTTAATTAGTGAAATTATTATTTTGGTTATTGTACTTTGAGATTTGTGGAATTTTAATTTCATACTTTCAAATATCTAATTTGAGTCTTCGAATTTTTTTAATAAATTTTAAATTTAGTTCCTCAAAATTAATTCAACCAATTAATAATAATAATAATAAGTTTTTAGAAAGGTTGATTTTGTTTTTTTTTTTTTTTTTAAGTTTAAGGTAACATTTAAACATTTATCGAAATCTGAATGAAGTATAGTTGGATGAAAATGAAAGTTTAGAGCGAAGATTAGACACATCTTGAGTCAAAATTTTGTTGTCGTTGTTTTATTTATTTTATTTTTTCAATTTTGATGACAAAAAGATGGACCACTGACCACTCCTAAATTTAATTTAGAATATTAGAAAATCAATGGATAATAAAGTGCTTGTATGTAGTTGGAGTGGAATCTCAGGTTATTATTTATTATAATTTTAAAGTGTTTTGTTAATTAAAAAAAAAAAAAAAAAAGAAAAAAAAGTAAAAGTAGAATAATGCTAATAACAAAGCATTATTGTCCGAAATTATACCAAAAAAAAAATTCCTAATCAAGCATTGTTAATCATTGAAAGACTGAGAAAATTAAAAAAATAATTTAATCATGAAAATCCAATGTGGAGAACAGAAATACATGTGATGTTTCCTTGTAATAATTCAACAAATAATCTCCTATTAAACTCTAAATTTGATTTTATTAATTTTAAACAGGATTCATTATAATTTTTTAGAAGATGAGAGCATCTTTCTATTAATTTATTCATCTAATTTTCTATCCCCTCACGCTCCCTCTCTAATCATCTTAATTATTTTAAAGTGTGATGATTATTTTAGGTTGTCAAATTAATTTATTCCTCATAATAGTTTTACCCTGGAATTATTATTATTATTATTATTATTATTATTATTATTATTATTATTATTATTATTTTGTTAGAAATATATGAAAAAGTTACCATTATTTTATAGTGTTAAATTAAATTCGTGTTTATTTTTTTCTTTCTAATTTTTGGAAGATTAGTTTGAGTTTATTTATTCTAATGGGTATATTCTTTTTTTAGAAGATGAATACATTTATACTTATTAGTTTTATGGTTGATGTCATTAGAAATTACTAAAAATATAGAAAATAAATTAATAGTGACCAAATTATTTAAAATCAAACTACAAAGGATTATGAAATTTTGACCATTAAAACAAATGTGAAAAGTTTAAATGTGAATCCTATGGATTTGAATCCAATTGAGAGGTCCACTAGAGATTAGAAATTATTGAAGAAAGAACAAGATGAAAAAGATTCCAAAATAATATGATTCAACCTCAAACCCTTTTGAATGTCGTAGATAACAGCGGAGCCCGAGAATTGATGTGTATTCGAATCATAGGGGCTAGTAATCGACGATATGCTCATAATGGTGACGTCATTGTTGCTGTAATCAAGAAAGTCGTCCCAAATACATCTCTAGAAAGATCAGAAGTAATCAGAGCTGTAATTCTACGTATTTGTAAAGAACTCAAACAAGAAAACGATATGATAATACGATATGCCTGTTCAGTTAATTCAATAGCTTTTTTCATTGCTTTGCAAAATGAAACTCTAGTCCTTATCCTATATTAGTTCTCAAACTTTCATATTAGTTTTATTTTGTCCATTATTTTCCAAATACATATTTACTATAATTTTTAAATTTTTATAGCTCCATGAGGAAAATATATCCATACTAACATGATAATATATATATATCAATCAAGACGAAAAGAATAAATAAGTATGAGGGCGGAACAGCGAAAAGAATAAATAAATAAAAGAATTTATTTTGGTGGGGAAAATTGCAAATAATGTTTAGTTTAACCCAACCAACCCTCTAGGCGGTTGGGTTAGTTGAACCGGCCTGTGGTTCGGGTGCGTGAGCTATCAGATTCAGTACATTGCTTTTGCCCCCCCCCCCCCCCCCCCCCCCCCCCCCCTCCTCCTCCTCCTCCTCCTAAACGAAGCAGTTTTTCAATTAACCCTTATNCCCCCCCCCCCCCCCCCCAACTTTTTTATTCCTCTTTTCTCTTTTCTTTTTTTCCTTTTCGGCTATTTAACCCGAAAATACCTAAACGACAAAAAAGGCACCGTTTGAACTGACAGCTGTCTTACTATTCCCAAATGTTTGCCACGTAAGCTGTCAGATCCGCTTTGGATTACACGTCCCGCTGACCCTATCCAATCCAATAAGGTCATTTTTTTTATTTAATGCCCAAATTGTCCTCCATTTAAATTTACAAAATTTATATGATATAACAGCATTTCAAAAATGTTAATTTTGAAGAAAATTTCCAGTTTTAACATTGGCTCAAAAATATTTTTTTTATTCTAAATTTATTTTTTAAGTTGTTGATTTTTATATTTTAATGACAAAATTGGATTTGACTTTTTTCCTGTTTAGATATCCATCAAATGTATGTTATTTAAGTATTTGACTACAATTACAGAGACTTTTTTGTTCTTCAATCATCTCTTTGTTGTGATTTCTATATATCTATTTTTTTTAATCTAGTATAATTTATTTATATTATTTTTCTAAATTTCTAATTTTTGTATATATGCTTTCGTATATTAATGATCGAATTTATTAACTTTTGAAGTCACTAATAGGAGTCTATGAATGATAGAGTCTATCACCAACAAAGTCGAGATTAATAGATTTTGTTGTATTTGTAATTCTTTAAAAATGTTGCTACACACTTAGGGCATGTTTACCAAACCGTAATAAAATTGGTGTAATCGAAATAAAGTTTCATCGATGGATGAATCGTAAACATAATTAGATTGCTTTTTATATCATTTACCTAGAATTACGAATCTGTCACATTTTATTGTTATCGTTTCGTTACTACTTGACCCTAATAGCAACGGTAACGGTAACGGTAACAATAAAGGTAGGGAGTCTTACGTAATTTTCAACCACAATCAGATTCAACACCTTTCATTTTTCAATTAGATTACACAATTTGATTACAAATTTTGAGACGATCCCTACAACTCATTACAATTACGGAACATAGGTAAAACACCACAAAAGTGATCAATTGGGTCCCACTTTTTATATTGATTACCTTTCAATTGGCGTAAACCTAGTCTTAATTATTAACCTCAAAAGTGCTACCCATTGCAATTACCCTACCAAAAAAGTAACCATTTGGGCCTTGTTTGGTAACATTTCATTTTTTGTTTTTTATTTTTGAAAGTTATTCCTATTTCATCTCAATTTCTTACTATTTGCATATTTATTAGGTATAGGAGTTGAATTCTTAACTAAATTTAAAAAACAAAAACAAATTTTTCTAAAAAACCTATTTCTTTTAGTTTTTAAAATTTGGGTTGTTTTTTTTTAAATACTGGTAAAAAGTAGAATACAAGAAACAATAAATATAGAGATAGAATGAGTATTTATATGCATAATTTTCAAAAAAAAAAAAAAACCAAAAACCAAAAATCAATGGTTATCATCGGCCACGAGCCTTGGTTTTTAATTTTTAATTTTGAAAAAAATAAGTTTATTAAACACCTATTTCATCTCTATGTTATTTGCCCTGTTATGAGTTATCTACATTCTACCAATGTTTTAGTAAACTAAACCAAAATTTGAAAAGTAAAAGTTAAGAAAAAAAAAAAACTTTTGGTAAGAATTTAACTTTCCTATTTAAGAAAGATGAAAACTATGGTAAAAAAAATGAAAAGAAATCAACTTCATTTTCAAAAACAAAAAACCAATAACCAAAATGGTTACCAAACGAATCTTTCATATGATTGCATTACTTTATTTTAAATATGTACATGAAGAGCCTGTTTGAGATGACTTTTTAAGTGTTTATAAACACATTTATTTACACTTATAACTACTTATTTAAATACTTAGAAAGTCAATCCAAACACATCTAAAATTCATTTGTATTTAAGTCTTATAGATAAATGCAAAATAAAAGTAGTAATTTTCCAAACTTCTATTCTTCAAAAATATATTTTGAACATAACGATTTAAATTAAAATAAGATTTAAACTAATTTATAGTCGTTAAAATGAATATAACCCAACCATAATTAATTTATACTTTTTTATTTGAGTCCGAAGATTCAAATGACCTTTATTTTTTTTAATATTATTTTTAAGAGAAAGTGACTCGATATGACGTTTATTTTGTTTTGTTGGATTATATATTACATCAATGCACTTTTTGAAATTTTTAAAAGAAAATTGCATTTTAGAATAAAAATAAAAAAGGATTAAATTAGTAAGATCTCAGTTGATAGCTATATATTTGAGTCTTTCTTTTGACAACTATAGCTATATATATATATAAGTTAAAATATTATTTTGATTCTTACCAAATATCTAAATTTACTCAATATATTTCTAAAAAAATATTAAATTTTATGGTTAAAATGTTATTATATATATATATATATATATATATATATATATTTACACAATTAATTTTCTTTGCCTTTCAAATCTTAACCCATATTTAAAAGTGGTGTTAAAATGGCTCATTGCCAACTGACTAATTAATTTTTGGGTCCTCACATTCAAAACGGTCCCTAAATTATATTTATTTTTAAAAAATGACATATTGAAGAAATTGAGCATATATTTGGGAGGTTGTTTATCATTTATGATAAATGGGGTTGGTTTATGCATCTTTGTCTGAGAATAAGTCAAGTAGTTGGGTGTAACATTATAAATTTATTGCCAATATTCTTTGACAATCCAAAATCTGGTTCACTTGAATTTTTCTCTTTTAATTTAAAAACCCCATTGATAGGAGACAAAAATTACTGTCCTTGAAAGATAGCAAAAATATATATATATATATATATATATATATATATATATATATATATATATATATATAATAAAAAATAATAATAATAGACTTTGAAATTGTATCAATTAAAATCATAAACTAATAATTGTATCAATTAAAACTCTAAACTTTCATAAGTGTATAATTACACCCTCCTTAGATTTTGTTTTACGAATATCTTGTGAAACTTATAATTTGAGTCAATTATAGTCCTAGTTTTTCATAAACCAATCAATTTAAACTCTTCTTTACTATAACATTTGAAAATCATCCATGCATTAATTCTTAAATGTGTGCAAAGTTCTGCAAATGTCTGTTTAACAAAATTGACGATTAGAGTAAATGCATGGAAGAAATAAAAAAAAATGCCTAAAAATCTAAATCGATTCATTTATAAAAATTTAGGGGTTTAATTGATACAATTATAAGTTTCACACAAAATTTTCCAGACGGAACGTAACGAACATGAAAATTGATACATCAATAAAAGTTTATAGTTTAAATTGATACAATTTCTAAAATTTAGGAGTTTTCCGTAAAAAAAAATAAAGAAAGAAAAAAAAAAAGAAAGATTTTCTTAAGAAAGGAAGAAATATCAATTTCCTAATAATTGAAAAAGTGGAATTGATAGGGATCATACACTTTTCATAAAGGCATAGATCTTTCCCTAATGGAGAGGGAACACTTTGTTTATTATAACTTTTTCAAGCAATTTAAATATCAAATATTAGCTCAAAATGTTTCATATCTTGAAATTATAAATTCACCAATCAACTAAATTTCTTCCCATAGGAAAAGATGATTATATAACTAATGGGGCCATAGAGTTATTTCAGTTTATTATTATTTTTTAAAAATAAATTTAAATTAAATATGTTCGCCTCCAACTCGACGTAAATAGTTTATCGTGAACACCTCAAATCTCCCACATGCCCTTCACATGGCTCAAAGGTATGCTTTTATTTGATCGATTTTAGCAAAAAAATTTTATTTTCCTGTGACATCAAATCTTTGCCTGATTAAACACAATTATTGTTCACTAAAAATGTAATTGTGTCAGTCAAGTGGGGATTTTAAAGTATGAATGGTAATTGATATTTTATGCATTAAATTATATTCGGATTAATCCATACTTTGATACTTTTTTGGCTGATGAAAAAATTTATCTCATAGTTTATGTATGAAATGATTATTTCAATTTATTGTTTACACATGGTAAAATTGAGAAGATGAGAAGATAAATTTTCTTTATGTAGGTCATCATCTAGAAACTTAAATAGACCCTTACACAAGACATTTTATTAGAAGATTATTTACACTGTGAACACTTATGATTTAGTTTTTTTTTTAAAAAAAAAAGATTTGCAAACTTTGACAAGATGCGTACTAGGTTTGAAAAAAGACATTTCACCTTTCAAATTTTGACTTTGACTTGTTCTTTGGTCATATATATATATATATATATATATATATATATATATATATATAATATGTTGTGAAGCTTGATCGAATAGACATAATTTATTTTTTGTATATAGAAAATTGTATCATAAAGTTTGCTGTAAATACTCATATACAGTGAAATTAGGAATTATAATTAATTCAAATTTCTTTTCTTCATCAAAATTAATTTAAAAAAAAAAAAAAAGGTGAGATAGGTTGCTTATTTTACATAGGGTATTAAATTATTGTTGAGATAGAAAGTGAATCGACAGTTTGGTTATATTGTTAAAAAGAAGCAACATAATTGCACTAGTGTAAATATATAAACCAGTAAGTATATTCTAACTTGTTTAAGGGGGTGTACATATTTACTTATTAATTTTAATAAAGGTTGTTTTTAAATATAGAAAAATGAACAAAAAAAAAATATTTACAAATATAGCAAAATTTTTTACTAACTATCTACGAAAAAATTTGTGTCATGATGTGTATTTCTCTCCAAATAAGCAAAATTTCATGTCATATCATGTTTACTATCTGTGTGTATCATGATAGACGCAGATAGTAGCCTATCATGTTTTATTGCGACCTATCATAAATACACTGTGATATTTTGTTATTATTTGTAAATATTTTAACAATTTTATCATTTAAAATAATCTTTCTTTTAATATTTTGTAATTTTGTATTTTAAAAAAATATATATATTAGTATTATGTTTGTTCATATTATTGTTTTTATAAAATTGAGATTTTAATATTTCGACAATTTGATTAAAGGCAATAAAAAAAAATATTAAAGAATTTGCCCTTTGAAGAGAAGGACATTTGTTGCTCCCAAAATAATAATAATGATAATATCATAATAAAAATAAATAAGTAAAATGTGCAAAGGGGCTTGTGGCTACCCGAAATAAAACTTTTAATGGTTTTTATATTATAATTGTTGATTTAAAAATATAAAATGGTTTTTCTTTTTCCATTATTTTCAAACTTCTAATCTGTAACATGTTTAATATATACAACAACATCGTCATAATTAATCTTGACAATTCAATATTTAATTTCCAAAATAATTTTTTCTATATATATATATATATATAATTTACTTACCTTGTCCTTCATGTCATGTTTATTATCAAATAATTCTATATTATCTCCATATGAGTGTATATTTGAGTTACACATACTTTATTCTATCTTAATATAAACATGTACTTGAAGACTCTAAAGTAACAAAAAGTATCTTGTTTCTTTTCACATATATGTGAGCTTTAATACTAAAATATTTATTATGAATTATTTTTTAAAATAAAATAATTCAAGATATTTTCTTTTCTTGTCTTACCCCTTTTAAAAGAGGGGATAATCATTTTGTTTTCTGTGCATATCTCCTATGACATCAATCATTTCCTAATGGCCTCATTTAATAGATATCCTCTCTTTCTCTCCAAATAAGTAAATTATAATTTCAATATTCCACTTTAGTATTAGCTGTCACATGAGCTCTCAACTTTGAAGCTTATCTATAATATGTTTCAAATCATATAAAATTCAAAAGGATTGTGAAAAATTAAATGGGTCAATATAAGTCTGGTGTATGCAACTTGGATGCCATAAAATTTGGCTTTCATCCCATTTCTTCTACTTTTTACAAATATTGATACCTTTAATATCTATCTAGTGTGGGCTTGGACCCACATCAAATAATATAATACTTTGAATTATGGAAATCAATGAGTTCAAATTATTTTGGAATCAAATCAACAATTATAATATATGATTTTTTTTTTTTTAATTCTCTAAATTTCTAGATACTTCTACTTAGATCATTCAACTTGTAATTTATTATCATTATTATTATTTTGATCTCTATTTCTTTTTTTTTTTTTAAAAAAAATATTAATTTAAAACCTATTTAGTAACCATTTATCTTTCACATGATTCTTTAGGTCACGGTTTTCATTTTTTTTACACAATAATCATAGAAATCAATAGATAAAATTGTTGTTTATAAATTTATTTAAAAAAATAAAAAGTTAAAAATAAAATGGCTATCATTAATAATTACAATTAGCTTTTTATCAGCATTAATGTGGACAATAAAATCTAGACATGTTTTGAGACCAAACACTTTGATTTGCTATAGTGTGGTTTTGGACATTTGTTCTAATAATTAAGAGAGACATGTTTTGTGAGACATTAGTTGACTGGTCCTTTATTAGAGAGTTAAAAAAAAAAAATCCCCCTCTTATGACCGCCACCAAAATAGATAAGTATATTTTATCAATATATATAGACTATATAGGATATGATAATATTGATTTTTTTATCAATAACATTAAAATCATGGATTAAATGAATAATGATTCACTTTAAGTAACACAATGATTTTTAGGTTTATAATATCTTTTTATTTTTTATTGTTAAAAATTTAATAGCGGATACAAATTATAAACCACTAGACACTAAAAATATTTGTCTATCAAATTTGAAAATATCTTATAGTTTAGAATGGTTGAAATTGGGAAAATGGAGGGGCCCACCATTAGCAACCAAAGAGGATGATGATGACATCTTACCAGTCCATATTGGGTGTGAAAGACCCAATTTTGGGAAGAGAAGCAAAATATTGGTCTTCTATTCTCATGTTCACTCTAATGGGCCTACTTTATCTTTTTTGCCAACTTCAGAAAATGTGGGCCTCCAAAACCCACTGAACCTAAATATGCTCTTTTTCTTTTTCTTTTTTAATAATAATAATAATATATTGGGGGAGAGATTTTAATTCTAAGTTAAGAAAGGAAGATAACCCCCAAGAAAGAGTTGTAAGTTGTAAGTAGGTGAGTTTGATGTATTGGTGTTGAATTGACTGTTTACAAATAATTTTTTTTTTTTAGAAATATACTATTTTTCTTCTACAATCAACCAAATTTAAATTATCTTTTTAAATGAATATTATTATCAACACAAGTAATGGACAAATTTATGACTTTATTCAAATTTACACAACACATATTCTTTTTAAAGCACAGTCGAACATAACTATTTTAACTACAAAACTAAATCTAAATATGAATTATCATTGATCAAAATGATTGAAACTAAAATGGTTGACTAATTTCTAATCAACCAACATAGACATAGCTTATTGGTTAAGATTTCTATTATATTACCTTCTCAAAGACCAAATCTAATCTTGAATTTTGAAATTCAATCACTCACTTATCTTACCTCAATATTTTTGGATAATATAATGTTAGCATAAATTGATGGAACCTTCAATTTTATTTTATTATTTTTAAAATCCAGTTTTCCCCCTAACCCCCGCAAAGTGCTATTCAAGGACTTTGAATGATTAATATCAAAGTAAAAAAACATATATTTATTGAAAGAAAAGAAGAAAAAAAAAAGTGTAGAGGTTACTTTAAATATCAATCATTCAATTTTCTTTTACAAAGATTTGAATTTGAATTCATCATCTTCTTTTCCAAAATTTTTATAACAATCTCTTTCTCCAAAAACACAAAGTCTCCGTTCTTGATCTCTCCAAGTTTCAACTTTATTATTTTCATCTAATTCTTGAGAGAGGTTTCTTGTATTGTGAGAATTGATTTGTTGAGTGCTACGATTTGTAACTCTACTCTTTTAAAGAGTTTTCTCATTTTATTCTTCATTTCCAAACCTACTGTAATGTAAGAGTTGCTCTTAATCCCTAAAAAGAGTGGTTGTAACAATTTGATTCTCAACCATGGAAAGGAAAGGATTGAGATTATTCTTGTGCTAGAAAAAAGAACGTTGTAGCGACTCTAAGCTGTGGAAAGAGTCAAGTTTGACGACATACCCAAGTGGAGCTTGGGAAGTGGATGTAGGTCCCCATACCACTACAAAATTAATTGCTTGTATTAGTTTATTCAGATTGGTAGTTCTTAAATTTCTATATCAATTATCAATCTTGTTATGAAAATCAAAAAGGATGCTATAAAGTGTTAGTGTGAATTATTGTCTAAGTCAAGAAGAAATTGTTTGCGTGAAATTCTTCTTTAAATAACTTGTTAGTAGAAGTGTGTTAATTTGTTTAATTGGGTCACACTAAAAAAATGTTTTCTTCACCCCTTTAGGCTTACCATACCCTACAGACATGGCAAAGTTTAGGTAGATTAATGATTAGTTTAAATGATTTGATTTTCTAATAACTTGCTTTTAGCATTAGCTCTCAATTTACCCTTAAACTAATAGGTTGGTTTAATATCAAATTTAATCTAAAATACCAAGATTAATAGAGTTGATTACACCCTAAAATACATATCGTCATTTGTTGCCTAACCAAAATATAGCTAACGGATTAAAGCACACACTTTCCACCAAGAAAGGGTTGAATCCCAACTTCACAACAAATTATTCGATGAGGTTAACCATTGACGTGGATTCAAAGATCTATGTACCTCTTACTAATCTTAGAATATAAATTTGAAGTATTTTTCTCTTATAAATAAACGGTGAAAAACTATCAACAACATTGTGTTAGTCTCACCAAATAATTTTTCAAATCCAAAAAATCCCCTTACCATTTTTTTAAAGGAAAAAAAACTTTTCCCCTAAAGTGCTCTTGTTTTAGAAAAAGGAAAACTTCAAAAACTTGTTCTTCAAGAGAAAGGGGACCCCACTAAAATCAAATCAAGTACGTCAAATAAATGAAACTTCTTCGGTTGTCATGTAATCAAATAATATACATTGAAAGCAAAAAAACACTCAGAGTGTTTAGTGTAGTGAATATGGGATTCATATCTAGCTGTCCTTGTCTTGTCCTCCTGGAGATCTGGAAATAAACTGCTTCGTATAAACCCGATGTCGTCGCTCTCTTGCATATATTATCCAGAAGATCAGGGAAAGCATGACAGCACCGGACACCAAACCCAACCCGACATATATCCATTTCATGTATAGTCGGAGGCCAGGGCAATGGTTGTTATTGATATCCGTAAACACTTGTCGAACGAATGTACAGTCTACGAGTTCGACCAAGAACGGTCCATAGCGGTACAAACCATAGCTCACGTTTGCTGCTGATGTCATTTGGTTGTAGAAAGTTGGAGTCAACCGGCCAGTGGTAGTGCAAATGCCAGAGGCTGATACTTGACAAGTGAAACCAGTCCAAACCTGCACACACAACAATTTGAGATCTCGATGAGATTATCGAAGTAAAATGCAGTAAAAAGCTGTGTCCTATGTACTTGTTTGAGCTAGCTATAACATATATCTCTTACCTCAGGAGCTTTGTTCAGTTGTACTTCATTTGCCGAGCAGTGTCGTTCAGTGAGATTGGAATAAAACGGACTACAAAGAGGCGGCACCAACGGGCCAGATTGATTGTAATTCAGTGGGGGGCCAACGTTTGGAGGGGGATTGACATTTGAGACTGTGTTGATCACTCCATTGACCAAACTGACAAGTTGGAAATTCACATTTTTGGTTACTGACTGAATTTCTTTGGCAGTGCCATTTTCGACGCAAGGAAGGATATCGTCTAACGCCGTGTGGGCAGTGGGATTCTGCAGCCAATCCTCCATTGCAACACATGTATCTCCGACCACACTAATGCATACGACGAAAAGAAAAAAAAAATCAATTTGGAGCTGATAGAGACAAGCATTCAACAAAACAAGAACACTTCTTGAACAACAGATGTTTGTTTCAAGCATCAAACTGCCGCTTTCCAATCCAAGCCAAATCCACATTCAGCCATCTATCATATTGAATATCCTACGAGTTCCAATGGCGTTATATGCTATATGCATCATTTTGGTTAAAAAAAGAACTTTCTAAATGAAATAGGAACCCTTACTTATGGAGAAGAAGAAACACGCCACACAGAAAGAATGTGACCGTGACGAGAATCCAACCAAATATTACCAAGCTGCAGCCATTAAGAATAGAAGTGTTCAATAGATTACAACATGACATCAAAAACATGATTGCAACAAAGAAAATGGAAGTGTAGATATACTTACGTGTATACGACATACTGCAATCCGAAGATGGAACATACTGGATCAAGTATCAAAAATAATATAAGAAAGGATACAATTATGGTCAGTTCATAATTCATTTACTCAGAGAAGTAAAAACACTTACAGAATCCAATAAATGCCAACAAGAGCATAACAGCAGCAAGAACAACAAGGATGCGTCGGCTGTGATACACAACACAAAAATTTGTTACTCGTGGTCACTGAAAGCACTGAAATTTGATATAAGAGGTCCTACTTACATTTCATCTAGACCTTTTTGTATCGTGTCTGAGTTGTCAGAAGCTGCATTAGTAAGAGTGGAAGAAACAGAACCTATCTTTGAGCCAATATCGTCAATTCCTTTCTGGATGTCTGCAGACAGAAATATTGAATCAACTCCAATAGACTTCGCTGAAGAAAGATATTCCGACAAATTCTTCAGGTTTTCAGCAGTTCCATCTGCCTGATCTACTATATATTCCAATGTGTTCGATGTACGGCTATGAAACTTCCCTTGACCAACATATAATATGACACATCCTACCCTGATTCAAAGAATGAAAACAAAGATATCTTCATATCAACTTCTGAGCGACATTAGAAGATATAGACTGCAGTTTTGAGAGAGAGGGATGTTTACATTGCCGAGATCGTGAAGAATATGAGGAAAGCAAGAGAGAGGGCATAGGCTGTCCGAGAATAGCCGTAAGGCTCCCTCCGGCAACAGCAACGACAAAGACAGGTGATGAACAAGCATATCCCAAAGAGCACAAACCAAGCAATAGCAATGACAAATAATGGAATAGCAGTAAGAGCAACAGACTGCATCAGATTGGAACAGGACAGAAGACACCATGGTTAACAAAATATCAAACGACACAAAAAATAATGAAGATAGGACCTAAAAACAGGAAACCAAGTTCAACTTTAGCCAAAAATTAACAACCAAACCAACCTGAACCAAATTCGCCAAAAATCTCAACTTCGGCGGATCTTATTGCAAGCAAAAAAAATCCATCTAAGACTTCAAATAAATCCTATCATGATCCATGGAACTAGAAACCCGACATAGGCCACATATGATCATGTACTAGAATTTCTTTCCTTGTTCATTTCTTACAAGAAATGACAGAAATACACAGCACTAGCAAGTAGAGGCCAAAGAATGATCAAAGATTAGAAACAAGGTGCAAAAATGTTCCAAACAACACATAAATGATCATATGATTGTTCACTTTGACGAAAATCACAAATAAATCAGCTTAAGCTTGTGGTTTTCACAAAACAGGGAAAAATAAATAAATATATAACCACAGGTGATAAGATTGGCCTCGGAGTAAACAATACAATGAAAAAGATTACCAAGTCATTCTTAATGGAGAAGAAAACAAAAAGGGCAACACATATTCCACAACACAAACAACAAAGTCAGAGTAATTGCAAGTAACAGAACCCAATTTTGAGAATGAAGGAATGAACTCACAGCCCAGTAATGTTGGTTGCTGATATTCCATCCACCCGTATAGGGTTTAAAATTTTCCAAGGGGTCTTTCCTCTGAGTCCTGGACTCCGCCAAAATCAGAGACGAGTTCACAGCCGGGTCCTGCTCCGCAAGGCTTCTTCCAGTCCTCCATGGCTCCGACACCTGAAAAACCTCAACCCCACCAGAGTTTTCTGATTTCCATCAAAACCCAGAAAGGAAAAATCTCAGATTAAACAACAATGGAGTTTTTGCTTCAAACCCAGAAAAAGAGGAAAGAAACTAAAGAAGAGTACCAAAGATGGGAATGGCGGTGAGTGAAGAATGGGAGAAAAGGAAGAGAGAAGAGAAAAGGAGGGAAGTAAGGAAGATGGGTCGGCTGAGGAACATTGTAGCTCTCGTTCTCACTTTCAGAGAGAAAGAGAGCTTCGCAGAATCCGAGCTAATTTCCCTCCGGATTTGGCAATTTCTAATCTTATGGTTTGGGAATTGGAATGGACGAATTTGAAGTGGGACCCTTCAATTATTCCTTGGAGCTGTAACAACAATAAAAATGATAAAGAATGATCCTAAAAAAAAAATAATAATAATAATAAGAGTTTTTTTTTTCTTTAAATATTTGAACTAAAATATTAACAAGTATAATAAAATTTCATAATAGATAGGAATGATAAACTACTATCTACGTCTATTTGTGTTATGATAATAGACTATCACAGATAGTTCGTGATATTTTGCTATTATTTGTAAATATTTTCGACAGTTTTGTTATTTAAAATAATTTTTCTAATAATAATAGTGATGCATTTATATTAGGTCTAGCTTGAGAATCACTTGAATTTTTTGTTTTTTTTTAATTAAGCCAATAAATATAATTTCATGAACGAGGTTTTTTTGTTTTATGATCTTAGGTCCCGCTTAGTAAGTATATTTCTTCTCAATTTATTAGCTAAATTCTAAAAGTAAAAACAAAAGTTTAAAAGACTCTTTTTTAAGTTTTCAAAACTTGGTTTTATTTTTTAGACATTGGTAAAAAGTAGATAACATAACAAGAAATTTAGAGATGGGAGGAGTGTTCATAGGCTTAATTTTCAAAAACTAAAAAAAAGAATAGTAGTTACTAAAGCCATAATATTTTTAAAATCTATGGAAGTTTTAAAAATAAAAACTAAAGAAATGTTTTGTGAAAAAAATGGTAGTTCTTGTATATAAGAATTGATTAAAAATTCAAGTGTTTCTCTAAAATCATAGTAAATAAATGGAAAAGAAACAAACACAGTTTTCATAAATATAAAACTAAAAAAAAATAATTATAAAACAAAGTCTTGAATTTTTTTTCAAAATATCACCGTAACTTTTAACGTTGGTGCATGCGCTAACATGAACATAATTTAGCAGTTTAACATTGTTAAATTCAAAATCTCACTTGCACGATTTTAATGTTATTATGGTTGACTTCAAACATATTGTTGACTTTACTCTTAAAATATACATAAGTTTGACTTTAGGTAAAAGCATCAAACTATAGATTCATTGTAATGACCTAACCATTTAATAACTAACACGTCGCTACGTCATGCATGACCATTTAGTGAATGCGTTGGAAACTAAGAGACATGGTTTGACACACTTTGGATAAACTCGGTCAAATTTATACAACGGCTGAACTTGTTGATAGTTTATTAAATAAATGCTTTAGTGAGGTACCCCTTAAATAGTTAGGCAAAACCTGAAGAAAAAAAAAATCGAACATAACAGTAAACAAAACAAATAATAAATGGTCCAATATATGCAAATACTACCACCCTACAACTCCAGTACGTTATACCCTAAGCTATGGTGCGGAAGTAGTGTCGACGATCCCATGGTACGATCACGGATTTCCTCGGCCATGCGCCTAGCCACCATGTTCCTTACCTGAGAGAAAAACATAGAAAAAGGTGAGCAATTATACTCAGTAAGGGGCCCACTACTAGGCCTAGCTATCACCCTTTTTGTCGTATGCACCCGTGTACCCGACATAGGCATAAGCGTAGGCATAAGCGTAGGAAGCGACCCGAGGGTACGCAGTGATTACATTTATAACATGAACATAGGTAGTGATCCCGAGGGACACCCTTCATAGCATAGTACATTAGGGATACGGGGCACGACAAGTGGGGTAACCTGTAACATGTCATGGCATATCTAGTTCATCGCAGAGTTTCACAGAGTCATAGGCAGATAATCATACATACATTGCATACGAGCCACAAACTTGGCATATCGAAACAATAATAGCAATCAACACCCGAGGCAAAAAGTTACACAGTGACATTGAATAGTTCAATAACACAATTAGACATTAGGCGTCACTTAAAGCCCGATAGTAAGTCCCTTACCTGCGAGACAGTGAGACTGAGCAACTCCCCAAGTGCTATGAAAGCTGTATTGACGCGTCGCGGAGAGGGCTGAAGCGACGCGGCGATGAGACTACGATGATGCGGCGAAGTGCGAGCTGTGACGATGAGGAGATTGACTGATGATGCGGCGATGGACTGAAACGTTGCGACTCGAGGGCTATGATGGTGCCGCTACGCTGAAAGCTGCGATGATGGCGATGAGTGCTGATGACGGTGGCGATGAGTACAGCGATGAGAGCGACAGTGAGGGCTAGAGATGATAGCGGCAATGAGGGTTGAAGATGATGGCGGCAGTGAGGGCTAAAAAGGACGGCGACTGAGTGACGAGGAGTTGTGCGAAAATTGGCTGCCGAAAAGGTGATTCGAGAGAGGGATTGACCCCTTTTTTTTTGCCTTCTTCCCCTTTCTTCCCTTCTCCTAAAAACGCCCCGCTGTCAAAACTCACCCGGAGATCTTTCCCCAATCGAATGCCGACTTCTCCTAATGACCAAGGATCCCCCAATCCCCCTTAACACTCTCTCCGCCTGCATATTTATTATTATTATTATTATTATTATTATTATTATTATTATTATACTGTTTTTTTTTTCAACATAAAGAGAGAAATAGGTGATTTACCTAAGTTTCGGGCCGTTACATTTATATAAGGTGGACATTTGTTTAGCTCAACATAGTTTAATTAGTTAAAATATATTACTTAAATACAATGGTTAAAGTTTTGAATCCTTCTACCTCCACGTATTATTGATCACAAATAAAAGGAAATTGAAGTAATATATACTTATTATTTAGATTTGTATAGATATTTTTAATATGAAAAATTATTATAAATAGAAAAAATATCAAACTATTTACAGATACAGTAAATTTTCACTTTTTATCTATAATAGACTACAATAGAATTAGATAGAAATCTATTTGTATCTATTTGATAAAGTGATAAATGTTTATTTGAACATATTATGGTATATTATAGATAGAAAGTAAAATTTTACTATCATTGTAATTATTTTCGATCATTTTTTATTTTTAAAAACATTTCTTTTAATATTTCTGAGATATTATAATTAAAAACGCTACCCCAAAAATATCAGTAGAAAGATATTGGATGTATGGTGGGGAATTTTATCTCGTAACTTCATTGTATGTAAATGTTTGAAAATGAAAGGGTTAGTTTAGTGATTAGCGAAAAAGAATATGAAAAGGAATTTATTAATATTTAATTTCAAAATGTCCAAAAACAATTGCCACGTCAGAAACTACCGTTCCGGCTGTCGGCATACGAAAAAGCGAAACGGTCGAAGACCGTTTGGCTTGAACGTGCAGACATGTCGTCGAAAGTGCCACGTGTCAATATTTCCTCATTTTTCTCTCATTTTCCAGCTAAGAAAAGCCGGTTGAAATTCGTGTGTAATTAATTAATTTAAAGGCATACGTTCCCTAATCATTGGACAATAAGCAATAAAGAAATAGAATTATATATTTTAATCGAAGTTAGATTTTTCTTTTAATTATTTAAATGAAAATTTAAATGGAATTATGCCTACAAGCTGTGTTGAAGAAACTTTCATTTTGACCCTTTCTTTTTTTAGCTTTTGTCCGTTGGCTAAACTATAAATTTGTGGATTTAATCTCAGTTTATATCTTGATTTTTTTTTCATTTATTTTTTTATTTTACTTCTTGAAGATGTTGGAGCTAATTATTTTAGAACTATGAAAACCTATTTGATAATGTTTCTATTTTTTTTCTATTTTTTAAAAACTAAAAATAGAATTATGTGTAATAACTATATCTTCTTCTTATTTCTTAACAAAAAAAAAAAATAAATAAATAATAATAATAATAAATAAACAAAAATAGTATTTGATAACTTCTTTTTGTTTCTAGTTTATTGTATTTTTTTTAACATTACATTTCTTTTTATTTTATAGTTTAAATATGGCATAATTGGGTAAAATAGAAAAAAAAATATATATTTTAAATAATTAAGTTGTTGAAAATATTTACAAATAAGGAGCCAAAATAAAATATTCACAATATTTTAAATATATATATATATATATATATATTTTAGACCTTAGTATTTGCGAATTTAAATGCGTATATTTGTATATTTTTAGAAATACACGTAAAATATTAAAAATACTATCATTTATTAATTCCGATATATGTTTAAAAAAAATCTATTAAGCCTTGTATGTATGTGAATATTAATTATTAATGAGCCAAAATGAATTGAACTTTCTAGTGATTGGTATGTAGTTCCACGTTTAACATTGGAGGTTTGATTTCTCATCCCACAATCGGTGTTGTTATACTAAAAAAGGAATAGGAATGTTAATAAATATAAATTAAAAATTACTTAATTATTAATTTAGGGAATTGCAATTAAAAAAAAAATTGCATACGTAGCTAGACTCTTTTGTCTTATATATGCATCGATGGTTATCAAAAACCTAGGTTATTTTCTTGTTAAATCGGTGATGGCGTTTGGAGAAGTTTCCTCCTCTTCTTCTCTCCCACCAGTGAGTGAAACTATTTATCCTCCCCTCCCATCCCAACCACACCCTCTACTCCCACTCCACCATTGATGATTTACTCTTCTTCAGCAAACTCCTATCTATACTGCTCCACTCCAAAATGTGTTGTTCTAACCACCACAATTTCCTAGCTCCCAAAATTATCCCCAACCTCCGTTTTACAGACAAATGCCTCCCCCTCTTCAACCTTTCTTCACCCCTCCTCAATATTCAACATTTCCTCCCCCTAACTACAATGCGTACTTCTGTAGGCCTATTTATCTCAGTTCTCCTTCAATGCTTCCAACTCTACCTCAGCCGCTCACTATTAAACTGAATGACACTAATTATCTCCTCTAGAAGACCCAACTTCTTAACACTGTTATCTTCTACGAGCTTGAAGAAGCTTCCTTGTCCACCTCAGTTTCTTGATGCTAATCGAACCCCGGTAAGTTACGACTTTACTTACTCTTCAATCTACTCATGAAATTAATTTGGGAATCTTTCTGTTGTGTGTATGGCCCTAAAACAACTGCTAGGATTACGTCTTTAGGCTAAACTTCATAAAATAAAGGAGGATGATGAGTCTATTACTCAATATCTGTCATAGATTAAAGGAATTGCATATCAGGTTGTTGGTACAGGGGAACCTATTTTCTATAAATTTATCATTTGGGTCATATTTTAGAAGGCCTAGGGGACCTGATAGATTCAGAATTTGGGTTGATGTTCCCACCCCTTGAGGATGTTCGCAGTCTGCTGTTGGCCTATGAGGTACGTCTAGAAAAGCAATCTTCTATTGAATACCTAAGTTTGGTCTAGGCTCATCTTGTTACTCTTTCCCTTCAACAAACTAACAAGAAGTCTCAACCTCATTCCCCCAATAAGATTTAGAGCGCACTCTCCATCCTTTCATATAACAGAATTAAATAGGAATGATTAAATGAATAAATCATTTCAAATTGACAATTGCAATATTTTATCACAAAAATAAATCATTCCTTGTTGGCATTTTTCTTTTTATTTTCTGGTTAAATTTGCCTACTTTTATGCCATTGATCGATTATGATTAAAATATGAATGAATATATTGATAAAAAAATTATATATATATATATATATATATATATTGTTATTTTTTGACTTTATTTATATAAAAGAACTTTTAAAATTTCTAAAATTAATAACCACATTGTTTAAAGTCCCAAAACTTAGTCATAGATCTCATAGTAATCATATTCATATGAGATCAATGGGTAATGGATGCTTTGATCAGTAAGATGGTTGTCAAACCAATATTTCAATCCTTGAGGATATATATGTCAATTTTAAAATTGATATTACTTAGGGTATAAGTCAAATTGGTTTCACTCAACTTGTAAAATTGATATCAACTAGGAAATTTGAAGATTGAATCGAAACTTAGTTTACTCAAATAATAATAAATAAATAATCATCGAAACATATCAAAATCACAATTGAGACGTAGAGAAAAATAAAATCCCTTTTAAAAATCAACTTGATTTCATTGCCTTTTGTGACAAAAAAAAAAGGGGGGGAAATATGTCAAAGATATTAATTAAAATGAAGTCACAAGTTAGAAGGAGTTTAATCTAACTTTGTTCTAAAACGGTTTTAAACATTGAAAGCTCAATTTGACAGCTTAATTTACAATTTAATTTTCAGAAAAAAGAGATAGTATTATGTTGGTTCCAAATTTTCTCTATGTCTTCCCAAATTAATTATTCATTTATAACTATTAATCATCCTTTTTAAGTATAAATAATTGAATAAACAATCTGAGCATATCCCGTACTTAAGAAATCAACTACCTATTTGAAAGATTAATGGTTCAATTCTTTGATTAAAAAATTAATAAAATACATTTCCTAAAAAAACATAACAAATAAAAATTGAAATTATAAAAATCATACAATAATTTTGGTTAAAATATCTTATTCATCAATGTACTTTAGGCTTTGTTCAATTTTAATTCTTGTACCTTTAAATGTGTAGTTTTTGTCTATGTTATTTTGAATAAATCTTAAAACTAGTCCCTTAAAATCAATTTCAAGACAATTGATTAAATAGCGATAGTAATTTTCATACAAGAAAATAAAGTATGTGAATATGTTTACAAAATTTAGATGAAGATGACTTATACATAATAATAATTAAAAAAAATTAGGAAATTAAAAAGATCAATAAATTAGAAGTATAGCTAAATTTAAGGTTTCTTGAAAATACCAAAACTAAGATTGGACTTTTGAAAATATGGGAACTAAAATTGAACACATAAGTGCAAGGACCAAAATAGTATTTTTAACCCATGATTTTAGAAATTGCAATATTTTCTAGTCAATCTACCTATATAGCCTAATAAATAAACTCAATTGTAATTGTATAAACATTTTTTTTTTTTTATAACTTTAATAGCCTATTGTGCTACTATTTGACACAAAAGTCCAATCCAAGTTTAATACTTTTTCACCCCTTCTTACCATTCAATTTTAACAGTATTAATACCAAAAGATTCATTGTTTAAGGGAAGTTCTCGCACCTATGAACCTTCCGGAAGAATTTTCTTTTTAAAACATACACAAATGAGGAAAATTCCTCCAAAAATCTAAAATTTATTTCCTCCATAAACGAAAGCAAGGATCGACTAGAAGTTTCAAAGGAAAAAATATTTATTTAATATATATAGCTAATATATTCAATATATATTTAAAAATTTCTAAAATAAAGAAAACATTAATTTAGAATACCAGCATTAGATTAATATCAAAATCATCGATAACAAACACAAAATTATATATTAATAAGGTAAAAATTAAATATTTAAAAAAATTTAAGATAGCAACAAAAAATTACATTGGTCCCAAGACTAAAGCTAAAAGCTAACATAATTTAAAATATAAAATATTAATAAAATATGTGGTGTAAAAAAAAAAAAAAAAAAAATCTCAAGATATCTCTTTTCTTTTTTCTTTTTTATAAAAGGAGATGATATTTGCCAATATGATTAACCAATGGAGAGGAAACATCTTTAACAGCCCCAAACCTTATCTTTTGGGTTATCAAACAGTATCTTCCCATTGAAGTGATGTATCAACAACATTTTTTTTTTCTTTTTTCTTTTTTTTTTAGTTAAAATTATGTTGACTATACTCTTCATCTTTTGATTTTTATTCTGAAATAATTTTTTTAGAACAATTGTAAATAATCTTATTAAACACAATCCTTTAAAAAAAAATAATAATAATAAAAAAAAACAGTTCCTCTAATAAGTTATAGGTTAAAATATCATTTTGGCTCTTAAAGTTTCAAATGTTCAACATATTCATATAGTGTCTTTTCTTATATTATTTAACTAATTTCAATAAAAATTAGCTTACAAAATTAAAGTTAAAATTTATTAAAAATTATAGACAAAAAATTAAACAATTGAAAGTACACGAACGGAAGTAAAATGAAATGGCCCAAAATACATAACTATAAATGAAGTGAAACTAGAGTAATATCCAAATCAAGATGTATTTCTTTAATATAAATACTATTTGGTTTGTTTCTCAAATAAAGTAGAAAAGAAAACAAAATAGTAACTAAATTAACAACCATTCAAATTGAAAAAAGTGAATACCAAAATGATGAAGAAAAGTTTGTCAGTATCATTTCTTCACCAAGAATGAATGAAGTGATAAGACCAAATCTTGGAAACTAGCCCACATGGGCTCCAATAAGACCAAATCAAGGCAAACACTTCTCTAATCAATATAGGGAAGAAGCCCAACCACTTACTTAGCCCAAAACTCCCACGTCCAACTGTCCTGAATATAAAATGGGCAAGTTGTACGTGATATTGGACCAAATACTCATTTGAAAATAATAGCAAAATGTCTCTGCGGCGATCGACGCCATGTGGTAGAACGGTGGGGAGGAGGAGGTGTTGCCACGTGGAAGGGTAAACAATTAGGTTTTTTTTTTTTTTTTTTTTTTTAATTTAAATTTTAACTCACAAAACTTATATATATATACTTCCTAAACCTAAATTAAAAATATTTTAATTTAATCTACTATAAATCTAATTTATTAGATTTCAAAAATTCAAGAGCAATGAAATATGAGCAAAACGAAAGATATATTCAACTTTGAACAGGGAAAAAATCGTGAAGTAGAGAGGAAAATCATGAATTAGAGAGAAAAATCAGAAATCAAGAATTGGTTTAAACGATATTAACATTTGATGCAATATTGCTAACACAAAATATAACTATACTGTATATGTAAATAGCTTACTAATAAATGAGGAAACAAATATAATGTTCAAAAACTAAAAGTTAAACAAAATGATTATAAAAAAGAACCTTAAAATATGTTACGTTTGACTAAAAAAAATTTCTCTCCTTGTCTATTTGTTACTAACTGCTCATGTTCACATTCATAGAAAATATGTCAAGCATGAAAGATCTATTTAAAAGAACTTTTTAAGTATTTTAAAAACTGTACTTAAGTGCAAAAAAAAAAAAAAAAAAAAAAAAAAAAAAAAAAAAAAA
>QLSR01000238.1:1599824-1634010 GCA_031780015.1 Citrullus colocynthis | reverse complement strand
AAAAAAAAAAAAAAAAGAAGAAAACAATATTTTTAAGCATTTTAAAAGGTCATTCCATTCAAACTCAAAATCTATTAAAATGAGATGAATATTCTAGATAATTTAAACCTAAACCATGGCTATTATAGAGACAAAATTAAAACAAAAATTTAATATAGGGCCGAAACAGTCATTTATCCAATTTTATATTTCGACAAAGTGTAATATTTTTATTCTTTTATTTACATTAAATCTTAAGTATTAAAAAACGTTAAGTACGGATTTGACCAGTCAAAACATGGGGTTTTATTCATTATTTATGTGTAAGTGTGTACGTGTAAATACATTAAAAGTCAATGATTGGCAGTTTGATCCTAATTTATTGATTAGAATATTGTTTTAATCATAAATTATAAAAAAAAGTTTAAATTTTATTTTTTCCCTCACCTTTAAATTTATTATATTTTAATAGTTAAGTTTTGATTTTTTTTAAAATTCTTTAACTTTAAAATTGTTATATATTTAACTTTTAAGAAATCAAAAGACTAAAATAGACATTTTAAAAGTTCAAAACCAAAATAGAATAACTTGAAAATTTAAGAGACTAACAAAAAAAAAAAATTAAACTCAATGTTTTATCTCTCAAAAGTAGAGATAAAAACATCTTTTTGATAACAACAATTAAGAGAGTGTTTGAGACATTTAACCTACGTTTGTTATTTGTGTAGAATGTCATGTGCTTCACTTTCTATAAATTAAAATTACAAGCTAAACAATAAGTTATATAATTAAACTCATACGTTTACTAGTTTTTACCTTTCAAACATAAATTTATACAGATTAATTTGTTGCTAAAATATCTCTTAATGACTTAATCAATTTAACTATAACTTAACCGATTAAAACATATAACGTCTCTCAATATTGGTCGAGAGGTTAAAACTTTAAAAAAAAGAAAAAATTCTTGAGCATATCACACGATCTTATATAATATGAGTATATTGTAATATGATATATTAGAAAATTGCACAAGCCATAACTTGGAATTGGGAGCCACGTGATGCCATTAAGACAAAACCCCCCGACCAATTGATTAATTAATTAAGGTAAGCTCTAATTTCGATGCTAGAAAGAGAAAATAAAATAGACATTAAAAAAGAAAGAGGTGGGATTGAAGGGGTTTTTCAGTCAAATTGTCAAAAAAAAAAAAAAAAAATTACCAATTCATTTAGAGCAAAAAGAGAAAGGTTTTTTGTTGTTTTTTTCTTTGTTGTTAGTTAACACAAGGGAGATCTATGTGGGATGCCTTTTCTTCTACTTATGCTCATACTTGTTGCTATATCTTCACCAGATATCTTTCTAGCTGATCTTCCACACAAACAAAGACCGCTTCTCTTCTTTCGAACAATTAGTGGTTGAGCTATGCTCATGTTCTCAGATCCTGAAGACGAGCTCATTGGCTCATCGTAGTCCACAACTGTCGACCGAGGAGTCTCGTTTGTCATATCATCATCTCCTACATCTTGTGGAACTAAAAAATCCATACTAAGTGGGAGAGAATTGCATGGTCTAAGGTAAGAAGTTAAGTCCCTCTTGTGCTTCAACACAAAATCCACCTGAGTTAATGAAAAACTCTAACTTAATTTCATCACCAACCCATTAAAATCTAAGTTAAATTAAGAAAATTAAAATTTAGTCTTCATAATTTAAAAGTTAGAATTCATCCTTACAATTTGATAAAACTCTCATAATTTCGAACAGTTATTTATGATGATTTATCAAATCATATAGATGAGATTCTAATTTTTAAAACTATATATATTGCAATATAAATTTTAACTTTCTTCGAACTATAAGAACCAAAATTGTAATTTAATGTGAGAAAAAATAAACGAAATTGTTTACCTTGCATCCAAGAGAGCAATGAACATAAGGTTCCTGAAGACTTCTATCACAAGAAGTGCAATAATTTCCAGACCCTTTAAATTGTCTATTTTGAGGTCTCTTCTTGATGAACACCACTTTGGCACTATTTATGGTATAAGGCTAAGAAATTTACAAACAAAACCTTCAAATTAATTTAATTAATTAAGCTCAATTGCATTAAGGAGAAAGAGGGAGAGATCAATTTAACATTAATTTTCAATTATACTAACCTGAACATTTGAGCAATCTATAAGTTTTTGAAGATCTTCGAGTCGAACGACGTCGTGATAAACATATCGACGAACTTGAAGAAGGCGATGAAATCGGTGAGATGACAAGCAATGAGGGCAAATACTAATACAACAATCCAAACAGCAAATGTTCTTCTCATTCTTCTTTGAAGTCTCATGAAATGAACATCCGACAAAGAATTTTTGGTTGTAAAGTGCTTCTAACCATGCAGGCTTTTGAATTCCCTGAAGAAAAAAGAAATACAAAACCCCATCATTAGTTGAATCGCAAAAAACCAAATTAAGAGCATATAGAGAAGATATTAGAGAGAAAATTATATAAAAAGAAAATACCATGATGACATAAAACACTTGAAAACTTTGAAAGAGGCTTAGAAATGAAGAATATTTGGGTTTTTAATGAGAAATTTTGGAGAGTGGGATTAATAGGGCAAGCATGAAGAGATAAAATGAGTATATATGGAGTTTCACAAAGGAGCAAAGGACATAAAACTAATTAAATTTATTCCTTGGGGAACTACACAACATTTTGTCAATTGGGAGGCTTATTAATTAATTAATTATGTTGAATATTTATATTTATAAAGAGAAGTAAGATATATAAGAAGGAACATGGGTGGTGTTTTTATGTCTCCCATTCTAAATTTAAACAATTTGCCACTCATCTTCTTGGCTTAAGTGCTACAATTGCTTAACTTAACTAATCTCTTCTTGAATTAGCTGCCCATTTTCTCTCTCTTTTGATGCCCATCGCTTACTAATTCCAAAATAAAGATCCATAAATTATCTTTTTTTTTTTCTTTTTTCTTTTTTCTTTTTTTATAGTTTATCTCTATTATTGCATCAACGTTTTGATTTATGTCTAGATCTATTAGATCTTTAGTTTCTGGCATACTTATTTGTTGGTTTAATTCTATATTTCTTTTGTGCAATTTATGGTTTTTTTTTTTAAAAAAAATACTATATATGTTTTTTCTTTTGAGATACCATTATCAACTATTGTTAAAAGTTTTAAAATATATTATTTAGTCAATAGAGATACCATTGAATACTATTACTGTTAGGAATAAAATCGAAACTTTAAAAAAATAAAGGGTAAATTTACTAATATCATTCAAAATTAGAATATGTAGAACGATAAAATTATCGGTTGTATTTTGTGATTTTATTTTTTTTCCTTTGGCAACACATTTCTACCAATCTAAATGATATTTTTTCTCGAAAGAAAAAATATATATTTTGGGGGAAAACTAAAAATTAAGGCTCTTTTCAAAATATTTAGTGGTCCCTCAAAAAAATGGTAAGAACATTTAACCGGTCCTTTTGTTATGTTTGAAAAATTTATGAATTGATTTATCGAAAATTGTGTGAAGTACGTTTAACTTTTTGAATTCCTATGATTAAGACATCGAAAAAAAAAAGAAATATGCATCTTGTTGGTTTAGATAGTAAATTTATTTTTTTAAGTGTTTTTAACCTTATTTTCATATCATCAGCATCCCTCTTATTCAGATATGATCATGGTTCATTCATGTGGCATTTCTAAACTTACATCTAATTTATATATATAAATTATATTTCCATTATTTGTTGTGTGTGTTTTTTTTTTTTTTTTTTTTTGACAATTTTCTGTGAATCTATAAGGTTGTATTTTTCTTGGCTTTAATTTATAAGTTATTATACAGATAATAAAATTTCAAAAAAAAATAAAAAAAGATTAAAAGAAAATTATATGGTTTTACAAAGCAATTATTAAAGAGTAATTAGAGGCAGAATAAAAGGGAGAAGGAAAAGACAATTAAGGACCCCCAATCCCATGAAGCACAATGTTCAATAGGAAGTCTTATTTTTCTTACATAGACAAAGAAGAGAGAGAGAGTTTATGAAGAAAAAAAATCTCTAGAAGTGATGTATAAGAAAACAAAAAAAGAAACTGGAGATTTGTTAGCTTGATAAACAAAGTTTTTTTAGAAAAAAAAAATAATAAAAATTCATAAACAAATTAGTTAAAAATAGAATAGAGGGAGGGAAAGAGAGAGAAAAGTTGAATTGGTTTTGTCTTCATTTAGTGTTGTCAATATCATCTTAAAGCAGCCATTGTTCATTGGAACTATAATGAATAAAGATATAATATGGGAACTATGTAGCTAGGTCTAATGAAGGTAGGGCTTATTAAAACCCTAATATCATGAGGCAATTTGATTTACATTATATGATCAAAAGTTTTGTCAATATTAACACTTTTGGCTTTGCTTCTACAGTTGATTGAATTATATATATATTATTGCGATTGTGATGTTCAAGAAATGTGTTGTGTTTTACCGATTGTATAATGTGACGGGTTTGATGGAAATGAGTGATTTGGCATTGAAATAGTAATATCTAAAAGATAATTATTCTCTGTATGAGTATTGGATGGAATAAATATCGATTTTTTTTTTTTTAATTCAACAATCGTGGAAGTGAAGAATCCAAACATTAACTATTAAAATAGTAATTTGTGTTTTTATATCTTTTCTTACTATAATCAAATAATTCGCAAAATGATAACAAATGAACCCACCCTTCATATTGTTACGTAAGTTCATGCTAGCTTTCTTTGTTTAGCAAAATGATTTCTTTCGATAGACAGTACATTTTACTATATTTATAAAATATTTTTAACAGCTTTGTCATTTAAATTAATGATCTTAATTATAATTCATCAAAGAAACCATTGTTCGAAAATTTTAAAAAAAAAAAAATCTAAAATAGTTCTCAATAGAAGACCTTAGCTTTCTATTAAAAAAAAAGGGCTGTTTGACTAGGAAATTCTTTGACTTATTTTCTACTTTTTAGCAAATGCTTCAATATTAATATTGCTGTAAAGTAGACTCTGAAACAATATTTAAGAACATCAAAATAATAATGATAGTTATCTAAATAAAAAACTTATCTAAAAGTGATTGCTATGTAATTGTTCAATTTATAGGTTCTTGAATTTCATATGAGGAGAATTGATTTTTTTTTTTTTCTTTGGTATAGTAAATAATGGAAGAGGATTTGAAGCTAGCTCTAATTCTAAGAGAGATAGTATATGTCAATTATCGTTAAACTAAGTTTAATTTGACATATTAAGAGAGTTGATGAACAATGTGATTATAACGATATATAATTTTAAATAAAAATAGAATAAAATAGAAAAAGAATAAAGGTTTTACACAATGCAGAATGTATATGCATGAAGAGTATTAATTGTATTTGAAAGAATAATCCTACAAAACCCTAATTAAGATAAATTTTGATTACATTGATATAGTAAATTACATTATTTTCACTCACATCAATCATATAAGTTAATTAAGATTCATCTTTACACTTGGGCTTGACACAATTACATTTTCTAACGAAAAGGATGAGCTTGACCATATACTATAATCTTTTCGGATGGTGTTCGAGCGAATATATATTAAACTAATGTAACCTTAAGGTAAATTATATATATTGTTGGTATATAATTTAATTCATCTCCAGCTATATATTTATTTCTAATCTCACAAACTAATAAATACTTCTAAAACTTGAACTTGATTCAATAATACTATTATAAAAAGGTTGAGAGTTTAATCTTCTTCCCTTTGTAACTGTGACACTAAGAAAAATATCTAAAACCTAATTTTTCGTGCTGTATGCCAATTTTGTAAAAGGATAAATTTGCAAATCAAACGCACCATTCATAAGCATAGATAGAAATTCATACTATTTTTTTGTTTGATTTTAAATTATCTAGTTTAATCAATAAACTTTAGGTTGAGTATTGAACTTCAAGGTTGTGTCACACAATAAGTTCCTGAAATTTAAATCTTTATTATTAAAAGGTCACTATCATATTCAAAATTTATAAAATAATAACTAATAATTTGAATTTTATATCCTAATAGGACGGTAAACTCTCAATTTTTTGGTCTAGTTATATCAGTAATTTTTAAAAAATATCAAATAGGTATTAGACACAAAATTGAAAATTTATAGATGTAACGTACATAAATTTGAAAATTCAAGACATTAAACACATAAAAGTATGTACTTTTAAAAGTTTGAAAAAAAAAAAAAAAAAACTAAATAAACATAAACTTATAGTTTGAAACTAAACTTGTAATTTAACCAGAATCAAAACAACCAAACTACACAAACTCCAACGTTAAAAGTTCCATTCCTCAATAGAATTCAAACACATGTTATATATACACAAAATTATGCAACATACAAACCAAAATTTTTACAAAAGTTGGGAGTCCAACACTGACCCTTTTTTCAATCTAGCTTTTAAACTCTTTTTCTAAAGCATTCAAACACATTGAAAGTTGAAAAAACATCAAGAAAAGGCCTCATGGGGAATAAGAAAAGGGGTTTTGATTGAATACTAAATACTAAATACAAATACCAAGGAAAAAAATGAAAACATATTACTATTTGGGAAGTTATTGTACAAGCTTTTTAGCTTCAAATCCCTTGTATTCTGTCTGTTCTTTTGGCAAATAATAGGAAGTGGAACAAGACATAAATATAAGCATGCATTTGTTTGTACTATAATAAATAAAAATAAATTAATTAACTAATAAATCCGGTTTTAAAGGAATCAAACATGGAAATCAAACACAAATAAAAAAAATCCAACCACTCCACTAATGAAAAATTAAATTAAATTAAATTAGAAAAAATCTTGTTCAAAAATTTCTCCTAATAATAATAATAATGTTTTTGTTTTATTTTGGTCATGTAAATGCTGCAAATTATTAAGTATAATATGTTTGACAGAGAGACAAAGCACAACTCACAAAGCACTAGTTTTTAGGGCAAAATGGGATAGCTTACCTAAATTATTATTGTTTTTGGCTTCAATTTTTAAGGAACAACATAGAAAACAACCCCCATTATTAAAATAACTTTTGTAAATTTTTTTATGGCTCTATGCTCTAACCAAGGGCTGATCTTGGGGTTTGCAATATTAATAATTTTGCAAGAGGTGGTTTAATTCTTATATGACAAAGATAATTACTACTTGTAATTTTCATTTTAAGTTAAAGAAAGTTGGTTTCTTTCAAAGATGTGGATCAACCCCACTTCATTTTTTATCATAAAGTTCAATTTGAAGGGTTATTTTTAATTTTTCTTTTACGAATATATAAAATCATTATCATAGGAGGAAGCTTGCATATTGTAAAGGAAAAGAGATGTTATGTGTGTACTCAAAATAATAATACTAATAAGAGATGTTGTGTGTGATTGTCATATATTATATGTAGTTTATGTTTAGTAGATCTATTTTTGTTTGGCAAGATCAGCTTCTTAATTGAATATAGGAAATTGTGAAATACATTAATGGAATTAACATAATATGTTGATTCTGCGTATTTATATTTTGCGAGGAAAAAAAAAAAAAAACTCTTTTGGTCCTATGTTTTAGGTAAGGGTTTTTTTTTTTAAGAAAAAAAAATCCTACAGTTCATAGTGCACAATTTATCTCTAACTTTTGAGTTATGAAATATAAAAGTAGGGGTGATAGTCGGTTTGGTTTTATCGATTTTGGGTCAATCAAGAGCCAAACCAAACCAATTGGTTTTACAAAGAAGGGATCCAAACTAATGTCCAATAAAGAGTAAAAACCAATTGATTAGTTTCATTGGGATCAGTTTATTATCGGTTTGGTTCTCAATTTTTGGCATTTTCTCTTTTTCTTCCATTTTTTTTAATTTCTATTATGTTTTGAACCAGTCCATTTTGTCAATTTTAAATAAAAATTGGGTCTATTTCTTTTTTTATAAATTGAATTTGACTTTTTTTTCTTGCCACTTTTCTAAATAAAAAAACATACGCACTCCATAATAATTGATGTTTTATTTAAACATCAAATATACATGCACCATAATAATTAAAATACTAAAAAATATCTAATGAAGAGTTTATTTTTAAGGGTATATATATATCATTGGTTCAGTTCAGTTTTGATTGGTTTTTCGAATAAAAAATCGATCCCAACCAATATTCTTTGGTTTTCTCCACATACAAACCCATATGTCCAATTTGATACCAAAAATCCAAACCAAATCATTGGATCAATTTGAATTAGTTTAAATCTTCAATTTTTCGTTTTTTTTTTTTTTTTTTGTTGCACTCTATATAAAAGAGATATTGAATAATAATGTGAATGAACAGAGGCAGAGACAATCCATTTAATAGAGTAAATAAGGACACGTTTCCAATGTTGACTGATACAAGAATAACAACCAAATAACAGAAAGCATGAAGGAAATAATAAAGGACATAATAGTAAATGCATAATAGAGAAATATCTTCTATCAGATTTTATTTTTATCTTGATCTTAAGGTTTCATAAAATAATGTTACGTTTTTAACTTGAAATTTTGAGTTTTGTTACCCTTTGGTCCCTAGGTTTTAAGACTTACATTTTTTATCTTTAATTTTTTATTAAATATGCATTCTCGGTCATTAATGTTAATGTTTATTAATTAATTTAAAAGAATAAATATAATTAATTTGTTGTCACCAATTTTCCACCACTATTAAATTTAATTTTAAAATTTTACTTCATAATTAGTTTAGATTAATTAATTGAAAGTTAATGTCAAAGGTTAATATGAATATGAGTGAAAATTCATATGTAAAAGTATAAAATATTGAAGTCAATAATAGATTAAATGAAAATTAAACTCAAAATTTAAAGATAAAATTGTTATGATTTGAAACTTAATAACCAAATAAAAATTAAAATCAAAATTTAAATATAAAAGTGTAACATTTTAAAATTTAGAGTCCAAATAAAAATGTAAACATCATTGAATGAGGGAATAAGTTTTTGGGGGAGGAGAGAACAAGTTTGTGGGGAGAGTTTATGAATAATTTTTATTTAAAAATAAGCGTATAAGGCAATTTGCAACCTACCACACCTAGTCCCCCACCACCATCATAACAAAAAAAATGGAGAAAAAAAAATCTATAATTATCTATTGAAAATTTGAGCTCAATTTTATTTTAGAAATTAAATTGAAGTTAAGCTCAACGTAAATGTAACTTGGGTCTTAAGAATCTCTCATTTGCAAAACACAGTGTTCTATATGGCTATCTTGTTTGACCTAAAACTTAGGTCCCTTTCAAATGACCAATAGAATATTTTATACATTATAAAGCTTTTTTTTTTCTTTTCTTTTTTTTAAAAAAATATATTTATCATATAAGTTACTATAAAATGACTATTTTTATGGCCAAATAGCTAATATTTGTTTTAATCTCTTTGTTGAATCACGAATTGACATTGCATGAGTGTTGAATATAGGTGAAAGTAAATTAATATTATATCGACATTATAATATAAAAACTTATATAAAATTGATTCATGTAGTAAGGAGCAATATCAATCTTCTTATAAAAACAAGAACCTTTACTTTTAATACCGATTAAATTTTATTGTATTTTAAAACAATACCTTATAAAATACTAGTTGAAAAAAAAACAATATCAATAAAATCTTTCTAATATCAATCCTCTTAGGAAACAAGACCTTTGATTGCATTTCTTACCAAGGGATGGAAAAAGGAAAAACATGCTTTATTTGGGTAGAGTCTTAAAAATTTGAGATAGATAAAATAGAATTATTTATGAATACTTATGAATATATTATTTAATCTTTTTGGTTATTTGTGTACTCTCTCTCATAGTCATTTGAGCATGAACTTTTTTTCAAGTAATTTGAGCATTGAAAGATTAGATAGATAGTATTGAGGGGCTAAATTATGCTTTAATTTTCAATATTTTTTATGCCTTAAAACATATCAAATATGTTTCTTATTTATGAAGGCAAAAACACAACTTTAATTCTTTGCAAGATAAAGTTTTAAATATATAAAAACTATTCATCCAATGGGGTAGTGGGTCTCTAGAATATTTTTAGGTAAAAAAAAAATAAAAAATACCACTTCTTTTTTCTTCTAAAACAATTCACTTTCCTTGGACCTGTTCACAGCTGCAAAAGGAAATTCCCCATGTGTGAAAGAGAAAAAAAAGAATAATAACTAAGTTTATGGACTGAAAAAAACAACTATGTAAAAATGTATAGTTTAAAGTTGTTTCCTAACAATGTAGGTCTCATTTGATTAGAGTCATTTATGTCTTGTTAGGTAATAGGTTATGTCGTTTAGGCTTCCTTTAATAATTATTTTGATTTTTGAAAATTAGATCTATTTTTTCTTAATTTCTTATAATATTTTACATTTTTTCTTAGTGAAAGTTTCAATTTTTAACTAAATTATGAAAAACAAAAACAAGATTTTAAAAGCTACTTTTTTTAGTTTTCAAAACTTGGATTGGTTTTTAAAAATATTCATAAAAAGTAAATAACAAAATAAGAAATTTTAGAGGTGGAAAGAGTGTTTATAGACTTAATTTTCAAAACTTTAATGGTTACCAAACCAGCCTTTAGTTTTTTGTTTTTTTTTCCCCAGAAAATTAAGTCTAGAAGCACTCATTCCATCTCTAAGTTTCTTTGTTTTGTTATCTACTTTTTGCCATGTGTTCAAAAACCAAGTCAAGTTTTGAAAACTAGAAAAAGTAATCTTTAAAAACCTCTAGTTTTGTTTTTGGAATTTAACTAAAAATGCAACTTTTTTATTTAGAAAAATGAAAATCATTGTAAGAAATTGAGAGGGAACAAGACACAATTTTCAAAAACAAAAAACTGAATAGTTACCAAATGGTACCTTAGTTTTTTTTTTTAAAAAAATAATAATAATAAGTTTAGTTCATCTCCATTTTTTACCATGATTTTCATTTTTCTTTGAGTTATTTTCAAATATAGCAAAATGAGTCAAACTATTTATAAATATAGAAAAATTTTACTATTTATCAATGATAGATCGTGATAGACTTCTATCACTTCAACGATTGACTACGATAGAATTTTATCCCTCAAACGATAAAAGTCTATCACGATCTATCACTAATAGACAGTAAAATTTTTCTATATTTGTAAATAGTTTGATATCTTTTCTATTTATAATAATTTCCTTTTTTTTAAGCAAAAGAGTTGATTTCTTAGCCAAGTTCCAAAAGAAAAGAAAAACATAAAACAAAAAAACAAGTTTTAAAAATTACTTTTTTAGTTTTCAAAACTTGGTTTTTGGTTTGAAAACATTGGTAGAAAGTAGATAACAAATTAAAGCAATAAATTTAAAGGTGGAAGGTGTTTATATAGGCTTAATTTTGAAAAACTAAAAATCTAAAACCAAATGATTACCAAACGAGAAATTAGTTCTTAGTTTTTCATTTTTAAAAATTAAGCTCGTATACACTACTTTCACTCATAAATTTCTATATTTTGTTATCTACTTTTTACTCATGTTTTTAAAAACCAAATCGGGTATTGAAAACTACTTTATTAGTAGTTTTCAATACCCGATTTGGTTTTTAACTAGTTTTCAATACTTTTTTCCTTAGAATTTGACTAAGAATTTATGTGTGTATATTTTTTTAATAAAGGTGAAAACTATAATAGAAAATTTGGAAAGAAACGAACATATATTTCAAAACAAAAAACTAAAAATGAAACATGTTTAATTGAGCTGCATATCAAATATGTTTCTATACTTTAAAAAATTCTCAAATTTTCAATGTTAACATTGAACTTTAAAAGTGTTCAACTAGTTTTCTAAACTTTCTATTTTGTAACGAATAAGTTTTTATTTTTAATTTTATGTTTAATAAAATTTTGACCTATTTGATATTTTTTAAAAATATAAAATCTATTAAACATATAATTTAAAGTCCAATATTTTATTAGATACAAGATTTAATTTCATATCTAACATATTCATTATTTTTAAAGATGTTTGAATACTTTTAAAGTTAACAGCCTACTAGATGCAATATTAAAAATTAAAATTTGGAGACACCATGTAACTTAATATATGACTTACAAGATAGTCTTTTTTCCAATTGTTATCTTTCTCTTGAAGTTATGGATTAATTTGTACAAGACAGATTAAACTCAAAAGTGTAGGCTGGGTTGGAAAATTATTGTTTTTTTTTTTTTTTCTTGTAAGAAAATTACCATTTTGGTTATGTACTTTTATATTTGTTCAATTTTAGTCCATGTACTTTTAGACGTTCAATTTTAGTGTATGTACTTTAGGTAAATCTTAAATTTAGTCCCTCGAAATTAACGTTTTACCGAAATTGATTAAATAATAATAATAATAATAATTTTCATGCCATGAAACACAATACATGAATATATTTTTAAATTTTATAGTGAAAATGCTAATAAAACAAATAATGAAAAATATACAATAAATTAGTAGTAAGAACTAAATTTAAGATTTATTTAAATAACATCAATTAATTGAACGAACTCTAAACTACAAGAGCTAAAATAATTTTTAACCCTTGTCAATTTTCTTTTTGAAAAATGATAAGTTTTTTTTAGTAAAATAAAGTTATTTATTCCATATCTACAGTTCGAAAACTTATTTTTGAAGTCTTTGAAAAGCTTTTACTATTTTTACCTTGCACTTAGCAATAAATAAATAAATATATATATATATATATTTACTAAATCATCTATGTGGATTTTTTTTTTCTTTTGAGTAAATGTAGAAATTAACTTAATGCTTCGCAATATTTTATTTTGATTAAAATACCATTTTGGTCTCTGTACTTTGCAAGTTGTTCAAATTTTAGTTTATATACTTTTAAATGTTCAATTTTAATCCTTGTAATTTTAATAAATCTTAAATTTAGTCCCTTGAAGTTAATTTTTTATCGAAATTGATTACATAATCATAATAATTTTAACGCAAAGAAACACAATAAGTAAATATGTTTTTAAAATTTTTAGTGAAAATATTAATAAAAAATTCCACAATAAACAAGTAGTATGGACTAAATTTAAGATTTATTAAAAATATAGGAACTAAAATTGAACAACCTCAAAGTATAAGAACCAAAATGATATTTTAATCTTTACTTTTCTTTTCTTTTTTCAAACATATATAAAAATATAATAAAATAATTTGATTTCTATTTGTAGTTAAAAGGGGAAATTTTGAGTAATGAAAGTTGAAAATAAATGGAACTTTCGGTTGGTAACAGCAATTTGATGGTCTTTTAAAACCGACCAATTAAAATTGTACCCCACACGTGCAAACCTGATCTTCAAATCAGATATTTTTTCCAAATATTATTTTTAAAAACTCTTATATACAAAGAAAAATTAATAAATTAATAAATGTAATAAAAGGAAAGAGTGGCCAACCCCACGTGCACGTGCCACGACCAAAAAAAAAAAAAAGGCAATTTAAATTTGGCATAAAGCTAACTCACGTGCAAGAGATCTACTCATAGGTTAGATTTGTGTAATTTGATGTTAAAAGAATTGAGGTTACATTTGACATATGGGTTTTAGTTAATTGCTTTAGACTAGAAATTTATTAGTCCCTTTGCAAAAAGGGAAAAAGAATATGCAAATCTACTCATCTAAGATTCTGAACATAGTTTGATGAATAATAGAGATACATCAACTTGAATATAGCATAACTGGTTTAGAACATATCTCATTGATCAAGAAGTTTAAGATTTGAATCTTCATCATTATATATGGAATTTAAAAAAAAAAAAAAAAAAAGAAAGAACAAGACACTATTGTCAGATCATTCACTCTACTATTGTTGAACTAAAAAAGGATGATGAACCTCATTAATGTAAACTAGTGTAGAAATCTCATTTTAAAAAAATGTTAAACTCATAGTTTAGTCTTTAACCTTCTAGATTTGAATCCATTTTGTTCCTATACTTTAAGAATTGTCTAATTATCAAATAGATCTTTAAATTTTCAATTTGTGTCTAATAAGAGCCTATACATTGGACACAACAAACTTAAACTGTAATTTAAATTGAAAAACAATAATAAACTAAAAATGAATTGATATCCATACTAGTCAAGTTGTGAAAGTTTTGAGTCAACTAGGAGTATATAACCATAAAGCTACATTACAAATTTAGTCTTTCAACTTTCATATTTGTATTAAATTGGTTCCTAAACTTGAAAATTTATCTAATAGATTCCCAAACCTTAAAAATTAATGCCAAGTAGCTAGGTCTCTAAAATGTCAATTATGTGTCTAATAAGTCCATGATACATTAAGGTTAAATTACAAAGTTAACCTTGAACTTTTATATTTGTATCAAATAAATCATTGTACTATTAAATATATCTAATAGGTTCTAAAACTTAGGAAATGTTGAATATGTCTCTAAACTTTCAATTTACCACAGACCTCACTTCTAAAGGTATATTGATGACGTAGACAAAATAAAAATGTAATTAAAGTTATAATATCTCAAAAGAATTTGAAGGAAAAAAAAAAAAAAAATTGGTCAAAGGTCAAAGAGGAGAGGGAGGTGAGATGACGTGGGTGCCGCACGTGGGGACTGGACTGGCTTTTTGTCAGTCTCAATTCTGAATTCCCACTTCTCATTCCCAATTGCCCCTTCCATTTTTTATTATTTGCTAAATCCACCCACCTCACCTAATTAATTAATTAAGTTGCCAAAATATATATATTTGTGTAGCATACCAGTTGCCCAAATAAAACATTGTCATGTGATAATAAAATTTGACTTTCTAAAAAAAGTTAAATTATTATTTTCTTTTCCTATGATAAATGAAGTGGTTGTAAGAGACAAATATAGTCGAAGCTGCACCTAATCATTCCCCATTGATTAAAGCATCAATAGTTTTGGTTTTTATAGATATTATTATTATTCCGTTGTAAGTTTAAATACCTTCTATCTTAAATAATTTATTACATGTCAATTACGTTGAGCTATACTCATCTTTTACTACAATAATTATCTCTAAATTATTATTTTTTTTTTTTTGGAATACATTAAGTCAGAACAACAAAATAAATCCATTAGACACCAAATTTTAAAACTACTTAGGGTAGGGATTTGGAGTAGACGAGACTAATTCTCCTCCAAAATTTTATGAGTCAAAGAACGAGTCAAGACATTTTAGCCTTGATGGAGTAAATGGACACATCCCTGCTATTTGAAGTCCATTGACACTATTAATGTCAAGTTGTTCAGGGAAATTATTATAATTTTTTTTTTTATTAAATTACAAATTTAGTTTCTATGGTTTAAAAAAAGTTAGGATTTAATCCTTATGGTTTATAACTAGAATTTAGTCCCTATAGTTAGATAAAAACTTCTTAAATAGTCTCTATCATGTTTGTTTTGCAATAATGTAAGATGTCTCTTACGAAGAGTATTTTGAGAGTTTTGAATGCCCTCCTGAAACATGAGTTTTCTAGATTCTCGTATTGAAGGCATCCTCTTTTTACATTTATAACCCTTCTTTTTTCATATATATATATATATATATATATATATATATATATATATCACATTCTTCTTTATTTTCATTTATAATTAAAATATATATCGTCAACTTTCTTTAGTTCTTATTTTTTTAGATAGAAAGATATTCAAATTCAAGTTTAATTTTGAATTAATGTTTATTTTATAAAAGAAATCTTAAATTAATTTATATTATTTTGTTGAAAATTTTAACAAATAAAATAGTAAAACTACATTAATTTCTTAAAAAATTAAATAAAAAAACAAATATATTATATAAGTTAACTTATATTATAAATTAATGAATAGTATTAAAGACATTTTTGGAACATGATGTAAATTTAAGACATTCCTAGGTAGAAATTTTACCAAACAAACATAGTTATCGAAGTATTTCTATATATCTTCAAAAACATTCCTAAAAACAAACATGATAATCTAAGAATATCGAGCATCTATCATTCCAAATATCTATAATTCTAGGAATCTAATTATTTCAGATATCTACATTTCCGAAAAACAAGCAGTAATTTGTATATTTTACCCCCCTTAAAGAGCTCATCATTGAAAATTTTCGTAAATCCAAAGGGCGATTGGTCATGTTGAAAGTATAAGAGCGGGATTAGACCAATCTTTGCAGTTTAACCGTGATTTTATGCCATTATCCCACCCAAAAAATATAGATATCAAAACATGGGTTACAACAAAGAAATTACTAATATTGATAATTTTCAAAATAGTAACTAAAAGTAAAATTATCATCAAATAAATTCCAAAATTTTGATTCTTTGGTAATTTATATACAACTGAGATCAAGTTCATATTGAAAATCAAGTAAATTTAACGAAGAGAAAGATAATCAGAACAAGCTTACGAGATTATGCCTAAAAAATCAACACGTAAAGAGAGCATTATTACACATCTCATCTCAATTTAATTCTATTCAATTCAATCAATTATTCTTCAGTTCCAACAATTTACATGGTATTGTATAAAATTGTCAATATAATTCATTTATAGTTTGATTCTGAACATACACAACATAATGTAGATGAGATTTGGAACTCACTTTCAAGGCTTCTGCGCAGAGAACATAATGAAAGATTGCTGAACTTTGCTTGAATAGTTAATCAGACCGCAGGATTTGCACAAATCCTCTATTTCTTCCTCAATTAAGTAGCCAAAGTTCTGAAAAGCACGCTGCAGTACACAGACTTATAACGCTCGCAATTCAAACTTGATAATCAAGAAATGTGAAAAACATTGTTTATCATAAGATGGTAAGCAGCAATTTACATGCTCGTTTTGGGATCAGTAGCTAGTTGAACAATTGATGAGTTATGACAGAATTCAGGATTATTTGTAGCATAGAGGTCGGTATCTACGAGATGATGGAGGAGGAGGTCGCCTAGGATCCTCCTTTCCAAAGAAAAAGGTTGTGTTTTCCAACAAGTACCTTCACCTTCTTTGCCATTCTGTAGTTTGTTTGACTAGAAAGAAACAGGAGAATGTTGGTTCGATCATGTAGGTTGTGGAAAATTGTTTTTCGGATTTGAACCATTTTAATGCATTTAGGCCACGTTTACTTCTTAGTAAACATAATTAATCAATCGTAATATGAAAAGCGAGACTCATTTAAATACATTTCTAGAAAACTAGTTAACAATATTATGTGAACTATGAATAAAAAAAAATTCATTACGATTGCAACAATCTTAATTACAGAGCAGGAAACATGGTCTTAGTTTAAATTTGATTCCTAATTATCTTTACTAGACGGGTTCTAGTTAGAAACTCTAGTAAATATCTATACTCAGTCCAATGAAACTGAAAATTATAAGCCAGCAAGAAGTTCAATCTACCATTTAGGAAGCTAGCTTGTTTATAACACCATAATCGCAAGTTATTAGAAATTATGCAAGGATGGACTTCATATATGCAAATGCATGATAACCAAGTTCATGACCAAAGAAATATCAATCAGATAACACAAATGTTCATCATAGCTGCTTCTTGATAATTAGTGAAGCTAAATTTTCTACTAATCAGATATCCATAAGTGTAAGAATGGGACAGAATAGATTAAGAGTATACCTCTCTAGAAAATCTTATATACCAGGGCGTAGATGAAGTGTACCGCAAAAAAGTGGTTCCCACAAATACTCCACCACTCTGCATTATACGAGTGATCTCAGCAATCTGATAAGAGTCAAAGAAAACCATTACAAAAACTAGAAGAAGAAGCAGAAAAAGATTAACCTTATGGTGATCAGAACAGGGAGAATCTGAGCTGAAAATATCATAAATGGATGCGTCGTTGCTATAAATATATAAAAATACCCAGGAGCTAATTCCTAATGATTTCAACTAAAACTTCCTAAAAGGGATGTGTTAGTCAAGAAGATGTATCAAAATACCAATTGGCCAGTAGAATCTGCCATTGTTTCAGATATTGTTCCATATGATTTGAGTCCATTATAACTATTGTGAAGAGTAAGCTTTGATCACTTCCTTTTAATGGACCAAGTACCAAGAGGAATTGGGGCAAAGCATGGAGAGAAAAACTTAAAATGATTTCAATCACGTATGCTGGTTTGAGAAGAGAACTTCAATTGTGAAAATAATGGGATGAATTCATCAACTCAGCGGTGATATTTTGTAACCTGATTGAATTCAGCGGATTATGACCACTGATAGGAAATCGAATAATAGAATATGATCTACAAGACAAAATCCTTACAGCATTGGAAGGAGATGGCCAACAATGCAACGCTGCACCAGCATGAACAGCATCCACTGATCCTGATGAAAAGGGAAGCCTAGAGATATCTGCCCTCACAAGAGCGAGATTACTGCATATTTTCCACAAAAGATGAGCTAATTAGGATAACCTTCCTTTCTTGCAAGTGAAGAGGACTACTGAATACACAAGTCAGCAGAATATAATAGTGATTGCAGTTCTAAGTCACTAAGATTACCTGTTCAAAAGAGTAGCATCTTTCTTAATGAAATCGTAACATTGAAGGAGCATATTCTCGGAGAAATCAAGTGCAATTACACCTGAGAAAGACCCAGATTTTGCAAATTTTCGGGAAAACAAGCCACTACCACAGCTTGCATCCACTAAAAGGCCACCTTCAACAGGTTTAAAATACTCCATGGCCATTTTAAACTGCAGTAGTATATAATTACAGAAAAGGTATCAATCCGTATTCACATTATCCAAAAGCAAGGGAAAGCATCGCAATTAGATTTGTTTTTCTCCACAAATAATCTTTTGAATGGCATCAAAATATCAATCTAAAATCTTCGTGCATTTGAATGGTAGTGTTATTATTCAGGAGCATACTTCTTCATCAAGTCCTGGGAAACCACTTCGGTTGAAGTTTTGACGCCATCCCCTTTCATATAGAAAGGAAACGAGTGGACTCCTACAAAGTTTCAAAATCATAAGAAGTTCAGAATAGTCTCCTTGAGAGGAAAATTGGAGAAAATAATGTACTCCTTCCTTTAACTAGATTAACGGGTGACATCAACTCAACATTCACCCAAAAGCTTAGACCCGTGGGTGAAGGTAAATTTAATCCACTCTTCTGATGCCGTGTTAAATAACCGATTGACCCAAAAGCTTAAGTTAATGAGTAAAGGTAAATTTAATATTACATCATCTAACATGAAAAGGTGAAACAAAGTAGGAAAACTCAGAAGTGAATGGACTATAGAGAAGAAAAAATGAAGAGGATATATCAAACAGATACCGAAAGAGCTCAGTTCCCCCAGGTTTGACTTCAACATATTCCTTCATTCCAGAAGTAACTGTGAGATCTAAAAAGATGTTTTTGCTGGTATATGACTTATTGCATCTTCTACACTTGAAACCAGACCTATAAATAGCTGGCCTGCAAATTTTCCACTTCACCCAGATCAAATTATAATGTAATGTAACAAGATAAATATCAGAAGATGGTAGACATCCCAATTAGTCAACTTACAAGTTAAAACCTGGCGGACCTTTTCTCAACAATGGCTCATAACAAACCGGACATGAAAACACGTCAATTTTCGAATTCTGATCCTGTTGAATGCCTAAATCCTAATAGCAACATAAAATGATAGTAATTTCAAATTCAACCTAATGAAACAGTTCGAAATTGAGTTACAGTTACAAATTAGGAAAATTTCCCTGACAACAAAACACAGGACGGAAAATCACAGTACAATTCAACTTCAACCCACAACAGGGATTCGTTATAACATCAAAAAGGGGGAATATAAACGATAATTGGAACAAGAAACATAAGGTCATACCGACTCAAGAACGAGCGTCGAGCTCGCCCGAATAGTAGAGAAGAAAGAACGACGAGTAGACAAACGAAGAGGAGACCGAAATCTGATGTCACGAGAAAGAAAATGGCGATTGTTGTATGAAGTTTGAGAAGGAAAGAAAGTAGCTACCGCCATGAAAATGGATTGAGAGAGTTCCTCCGAACTCTGTTTCTTCTTCTTCCCCCTTCCACCAGCAAGATTACTTTTTTTATATTATCTGTAATTATCTCTAAAATTTTAGCATTAATTATTTTTTTAGTTTTGTGTGAATTTTTTATTGTGTATTTTATAGGATTCTAATTTTAAAAATATCTTTTAGAATACATATAATATAATTCTCTTAACTTTTAATAAATATATAATGGAAGTTTATGTTTGTTTAATACTAGAAATTCAAACCACATAACGAATTGGATGTAGTACCTTGGAAGATTTTAAAAATTGTTAAATAGTATATATTAAATATAATTTGTTTAGAATATTGAACATAGAAATGAAAAGTTTAAATATTTATTACATATATATAATTAATAAATAAAAATAAGCTTAGATCAATATTATTACACTACTTATACTAACAATTGCATAGTCATATTTGTTACAAAACAAGATATATACTGTTATGTACTACCTATATTAAATTATAAATTTAGTTTGTAAACTTTTAGTATATTTTACATTTGTTGTTTGAGCTTAAACTATTTTTCATTAGTTTAGGTTATGCAATTATGTTTAATATTTTGATTTTTTTTTATGACAAATCTATGAGAATGAAGATACAAATTTTTAATTTCAAGAAAATGAATGTATGTCTCAACCATTAAATTATATTAATATAATAATTTTTTGTTTTTGTTATTACAATTACTTATGAAATGTGAACATAATATACTTAAGATAAGTGTAAGCTTATTTGATACAATATACAAACATCAAGCACAAAAGGTAGATCTACACATTTAAAATGGTGCATATAATAGAAATAATAAGATAATATTTAATTGTCAATTCAAATATAATTTAATAGATAATTAGTATGACACTTACCATCACTTTAGAGATCGGAGTAATTGAATTCCATCCAATATTTTTGAATTTACAAAATTTAAAGTAGTACTTTTAGTGGAAAAAATTGTAAGAATTTAGTCTTATCTAATATTGCTTGTCTAGTTTATTAGCTTTTCATCCTTCAAATTAACGACAAACGATTTAATTATAGTTTATTTTTAACAAGTTGACAAAAAAGAAATATAGTACTTTCTCAAAAATATATATATAGAAAAATAAAATTGAAAAAGAATTTTTTATGAAAACAAATGTTCCACGCGGCACCACGCGCTCCGCGGCCCAATTGTGAAATAAATATAATTTCAGTCCTCGTTTTTTAGGAAGTATTTAATTGTAACCCATGTATTTTGCAATTTCAATCTTTCTAGTTTCAATTATTTCAAATTTACACTGTTAAAGTTAATTTGTTATTAAAATCGATTAAATAATCATAATAATCTTTGCGTAAAAAGTATGTGTTTCAAAATTTTATAGTACAAAGGTTAATAAATAATTTTTTAAAAAATAAAAACAAACTAACAACTTATGATGTGGTTTAATATGTTGATATCGACGACAATGTCAAAGTTCAATTCTATGAAAATGTCTATAAAAATATGACAAAATATTGACATTGATGGATATTTCTAAAACAAGATTTTTTTTTTTTTTTGTGTCATTGATATTTTTATGATAAAATAAAATTATCGGTTCATCCCTGTTGTCAATATCGAATTAAATGTAATTCTATGTAAGTTAATTATGTTGATTTTTTTTTTAAATTATCCCATTTAAAAAAGAATGGTTAAAATTAATGGTAAATTTAGCTGAAATTCTTAAATATAGAATAAAAATTGCAATAAATGTTTAAGTTGAGGGTTCAATTTGATGAAATTAAAAAGATTATAGTAAAAATTGATACGATTTGTCAAATTTACGAGTAACTTTGATTTTTTCCCAAAGCTACAAATAGGCTTGTACATCCTTTGAGTCAACTTGAAGTGATTAACAAAAGTTATAAAAGTTGAATTACCAACTTTATTACATGTACCTTGCAATTTGGGCTGCTCTTATCATGGTACATTATAACATTTTCAGTTTATATACTTTGATAAAATTTCAAAATTAAATTTGATCATTGGCATAGCTTAACAAGAAAAAAAAATGGTGGAGTGTTATTATTGGTGAACCGTCAGGATTAAAAAATGATGTGATTATACATAAATCATATTAGAACGAAAGGCTGACGTTGCCCATAAAGAGAAGTTTTTGAGTTAAATCTCCATAAGGTCATGGATAGTTAACTCATGATCAACAGAGTTACAATAACAATTGACCAGAAGAAATCTATCAATTGAATTATAATAATTTAATATATTATAATTAAATTAATATTAATTTAATTTGTCAATTATATGATATAATAATAATAACATTAACTAAAATTAATAATAACTTAGTTATAATATATTAAATCATAATCGATAAATATAATTAATTATTTATTTTATATTTAATTTAAATTTGAATCATATTTAAATAACATTCTCTCACGTAACCTATAATTTTAATATGAATTTCATTCATATTAATTTTAACCTATAATTCTTTTTATATGAATCTCATTAATATAATTAAAAATTTAAATATTCATCTCTCTTATAACAAAAATATAAATTTTTTTAATCTTACTCAAAATAAACTTTATATTATAATGTATCTATATATATTATACTAATTGTATCATATATAATTAACTCCCTCATTAATTTAAACAATTTAAATTAAACCAAAATATTTGATCTTTATACAAATCCTTAATGAGCTAACAAGGAGACCTTATGGACTTATAGCTAGAAACTCCAATGATATGAGATTAATCAATTAAACTCTTTAATTAGATTTATCAATATTCATTAACTGTAGGTCACTCACTAAAGACTTACAGTTGCACTTTTCGCACTATAGATATATTTCTGTGTCCATGAAATTAACTAATTAACACTAAGTAGACTATCCACAAATTACTCATAACTACAGCTGGATCAAATTATCGTTTTACCCTTGTAGTTATATTTAACTCTTTAAGTATCTCTAATCCCTCTAATCAACAAATTGATTATAGTTCAACTATATACTAACCCCTCTTGGGCCAGTGAGGAGGTGAAGTCTCATTGTTCAATATCCGAAATCAACCCTTAAGGGAGCAATTTATTTACTTACTCTAAATACAGGAAATGAATGAATTTCATCTTGTGAAGATATGTTACCAACTCCCTAATCAGACAAATCTAAAAAATGGTAGGCTTATTGAGTCGGCGATCTGGCAACTCTCACTCATACATATCAAAGGACTGTCTTCATAGACAGTAGTTCATAACTCACTAAGGATTCGGGTCAAGTTACCTATACTCATCTATGAAATGTTAATTTATTCAATTAACGGCATTACAAAAAAAAAAATTAAACATTTAGCGATCTAATCTTATACAAACTCTTTGCATATGATACCCCCACTCACATGTCTCCACATAAATAATTAGGATCAAATCTTTTGTAACACTTTACAATTCTTTGTAATAATTACAAAGTGGATCGTATCTGTAGTGCCAGAATAAGACGCCCAACCTTATTCCTACGGCTACAAACCTTTTGGTTATTACTTAAACATCATCCAACCTCGTATGTCAACCACATACATGTTTAAGTTTACATAAAATAACCATGAAATCTTAGTCTATTGGATTGAGTTAATGCAAAAAATAATTTTTTATCTTATTGAATAAATAAAATTTATTTACAATTTACAAAACTACGAGATCCTTAAAGATTTAAGATGTACACACTAGTCCCAACAGACAAACCAACAACTAACTTCCACAAGAGGGAGGGCAAGATGACGATTAAAAGATTCAATTAAGTTCAATGCCCATCGAATGGGGTCAAAATTAGAAGGGATGTGTTACGTGAAAATATGAAGGTTGTGCATGTGCCACATTACATAAGCAACAAGGCAAACACATAACGGATAGACTTTGTAGTCAGTGATGGATTAACTAACCAAAGCATTACAGGTTGGGAGAGAATTGAGGCAAACACATCACATAAATAATTTGGTCTTTTGAGAAATAGATAAAAACCCACCACAAAGATGTCTGAAACTTTTCCATGTCGGAAGAAGAGGCATCCAAAGACAATGCCATAGCCAACTTGTATCCATAATTGACTATCTAGATTCTTTTTTTTTTTTTTTTTTTTTTTAATTATAAAATTTTTTTTTAAAAAAAAAAAAAAAAAGAATTTAGTTGGTCAATTAGGGGTAAAAGTTGGGTATGGATTTGTTTTGGGTGGCTCTTTTTTCAGCAATGAAAAAGTTTAAGACATTTTTGTGGGGGGTTTTTTTTTTTTTTTAACGTTTTTTCGTTTAATGCTAAATGTTTTATATTTATTATTGTCTATTTTTTAATTAAAATAAGGGACTACATTTCACAACTATTTCTTCTTATTTTTGTCTAAAAGGAAAAATAGAATAAATTTGACATTTCTTGTTTCTTGTTTTATGAATTTAAACATAAAATGTAAAAAAAAATAATAATGCATGAAATAAGGTTTTTTTTTTTTTTTAATTAAATAAATTTTATAAGGATTTAAATCTTTTTTTTTTTTTTTGTTATCATAATGCTAGAGAAAGCCATTCGAGCGAGGGGGATAGCAAAGATGAATACTCCCAATGATCGCAACATCCTCCAAATACAACAACTTAGAAACTAGCACCTGATTCTAAAGCCCCCACAAATAAGACTATCAAAATATTAAAACAATATGTATCTTCAACTTTAGGTAAAAAAGTTCAAAACTTCCCTCCACACATATGTTTGCTGAGCTTAAAAAATAAAAAAGAGGAGAGGTTTGAATCCTCGTCAATGTTATTGATTTAAAGAAAAAAAAAAAAAAAGTTCCAATAAAGAGCTTTTGAATTTGAATATTCGAGAATGTTTAAGAAAAAAAGATGAAGCATGTGTTATTCACTATGACGACATGACGCACATAATTAGGTGGGACGACATGACGACAATGAAAACCAATTCCATTAAACAGGCAAATCAATGTCTTCCTGTCTTCAGTTTCATCTCCCAAAACTTACTATATTTCTTAGTTCTCTTTGGAAGTTGGGATCCATTTTCCCACACCAATTTGCTGTAATATTTTTTTAAAAAGTGTTTATTTTAAAGATAATTTATTTAAACAATACGAATAAACCAAATTAATGTTGAATCAGAAATACCTTTTTCTAAAAGAATAATAATAATAATAATAATAATAATAATAATAATAATAATAATAATAATAATAGTTGGACCAAATTGACCAATCAAACAGAAAAAGTAAGAACAAGATGAGAGAGAAGCATTATTAAAAGTTAAATTCAACTGAATGTACTGATCTATCTACTAACTAATTTGGANTTTATGAATTTAAACATAAAATGTAAAAAAAAATAATAATGCATGAAATAAGGTTTTTTTTTTTTTTTTTAAATGTAAGTATCAATCTTTTCTAATATTTATTCTTAGATATTTATTGTGCATTTTAGATATAAAAGAAGCTTTTACTTAAGATTTAGAAAAACAAGATACGAGAAATAAGTTGTTGTCTCCAAAATTTTTACATAGTTTTAGAAATGTTTTTAGAGACAAGAAACACGAACAATTATAAAATGTTTCAACTTCTCAAAAAGTGACATAAGAAACAATTACCTTTTCAAACAAGTTCCTTTTCATTTTGCTATGAACAAAATAACTCGTACGTATTTCTTATATATTTTCTAATTAAACTTGGTTGTTAATTCAAAATATTTTTTAAGAGAATAAAAAAAAATAATGAGTAGGAATATGTTTATTCTCAAGACAATATAGTAGTAGTATTCAAGAGGCTAAAATATATTTTCTTAAAATAGTTGTTTTCTTTTTTACAATTATGTAAAATGGGAAATCGAACCTCAAACTTCGAGATCAATAATACATTGTTTATACCCGTCAAACTATGCTCATGTTGGTAAAGTTGTGTTTAATTATACAGTAATTAACATTACTTTTTGCTAATTATTTGGGTTTATCAGGTAAAACCCAAGTTTTTTTAATAGACATCCAAACCAAGACCTAAAAGCAACTTAGGATGTCTAAAAGGAAAACATGTTTTATGATAATATACTGTGCTGTCTAATAATGGATTGGTTTTTTATTGTAAGTTTGTCTGATTGTTCTTGTACCTTAAGTACTTGGTAAATTTTGACATTACAGAACATATTTTTAGTGGAAACTGAAAAAAGTGGTTTTAAGCTTTCTAATAAAAAAAGTAAATCAAATTCTTGATAATTTATTTTTATAGGGTCCCAATTCTAACCACAATTTTGAGATTTTGTTTTACATGTGATAAGTTAAAACTAAAAGAGACATTTAATCATTTCCTAAGGTTTTATTGGAACTCATTCAAACTTTTGGAAATGTACCACAAAAAGAAAAAGAAAAGCTTCTTTTTTATTTGAATTTAAAATTACAATTTAAACTCTATATTTATCCCAATTTAAACTATACTAAAATTCATTTTAGGATAAAATTACATCTCGCAAACGACGTAATATTTTTTTTTTAATTTTATCTAGTATGCTTATAAAATATGCACTCGTAGTGTTTGTTTTCCACGAACATGTCACTATATATTAGAAAATAAAAAAGAAAAATAAAAAAATAAGGTAGGTATATATGATTACTCAAATCTCTCAAAAATTTCACATTTGTACAATGTTCTTCTATACTTTTATTATTTCCAAAAGAAGGGAAAGTTTGACAACATCAATCACCAAATTTTGTGATTAGTCCATCAAAAAAGGGAAAGTTCCAAACCAAAAGCCACCTCATTCAACTCAAACATATATATATCACTAGTAGATGGCAAATCAAGTTGTCCCCTCATGTGGGTTGTGGGCAATGGATTGAAACCCTAGATGTCGAATCAAAATAGTTTATCAAATCTCATTTCATCACGAAATTAATTTTGTATCATAAAAAATATTTCATCAAACTTTATTTGTATTTGGGTAAATGTTTTTTTAAGCTTAACAACATATGAGAGACAAGTTTCAAACTTTTTGGTTGATGATGTAATATTTTAACTAATTCAACTGTTTTCAAATTGTCCATTATAGAATTATGTTATATTCTTGTTTTCAAAAACTATAATTAAACAATAATAATTTATCAAAATTGTTTTGATTTTAATTGTTTTTTTAATTAAACTTATAAACACTACTTTCACTCGTAGATTTCTATGTTTTGTTATTCATTTTCTACTCATATATTAAAAACTAAAAAAAAAATATAAAATTTATTTTTGTTTTCAAAATTTAACTAAAAATTCAAGTATTAAGAGAAAACGATACTAAAGAAATTGAAAGAAAACAAGGATATATTTCGAAAATAAAAAACTAAAAATAAAATCGTCACTAAACAAGGTTAAATTAAACTATTCAAATTATTTTTTTAAAAAAATTAAGAAAACTATACCCAACTTCTTATTTAAAAAAAAAAAAAAAAAGACATTCTGATTAATTTTTTATAAACATAGTACTTTAAAAAATTCCCAAAAAATTTAAACCCTAACTCTAATTTAGAATGTAACTAACATTATAAATATGAACGACAAAGATTTGACCATTCAACCCAATATAGATCTTACTAATATTATAATTTACAACAAGATGCTTATGAAAATTAAAAAGATATTTTTTTCTTTGTTGATCAATGATGACCCCCACATAATTATTAACTTTTTAACTATAATGAGAATAAAAAATACAAAACAAAAGCCAACTCACACCCCACAAAGCAAAGTCTCATACACTTTCAAGAAAATTAAAACTATATTTAAAAAAAAAAAAAAAACACTCCCCAATGTTTCTAATATTATATTATATATATAATAACCTAAAAAGAAGCATGCATATAAAATGATTGGTCTTTTCACTGTTCCCCATCTTCACAAAACAGACAAAACAAACCGGAAATGAAGTAGCTCCATTTTCTCTCTCTCTTTATATATATACCAATCAACAAATGCTTCCCAAAAAAGTTCATTGGATTCACATCTATTTTCTCCAATTCTCTCCAGAAGAAAAAAAAAAAAAATTCATCAAATTAATCAAAACCACAAAGTTTAAATCTTTTCTTGGTTCTCATAGCCATCATTATTGCTCTAAAAGCACAAGCTTTTCTTCATACATTCCAAATGAAGCTCTCTTCAATGGCGGTTCTTCTTCTTTTCCTTATCATGTCTCAAGCTCGAGGTATGTTATACCAATAATTAATTTCCTCAACTAAGTTTCCAAGTTGGGTTGTGTTTTTGTTTTTGTTTTGAATGTTTCGGCTTTTGATTTTTGATTTTTGGTAAATTAAGTTTATAGACACTGTTTTTACTTGTACTTTTCTTTGTTTCGTTATTTACTTTCTACTAATATTTTCAAAAGTTAAGTTAAGTTTTGAAAACAGAAAAAAAAGTAGCGTTTAAAAGCTCATTTTTGTTAAAATTTAAATGTCTTTTTAACCAAAGATGAAAACAAATATGAAGATAAAAACAAAAAGCTAAAAATAAAATTGATATCGAATGAGTCTAAATTAATTTCGAATGATTATAAGTATCTGTCAATGGGTTTTTGAACATGTAATTGTTATAACATCATCACTTACAAATAAGTTATTATAAGTCACACAAAACACGTTTTTATATACATAGAAAGTTATTGAGTCCTATGTTAACTGAAAAAAAAAATTGCTTTTTTTTTTTTTTTTTTCCTTGAAGGGATTAGGTTGTTGGAGAAAGGAATCAACAAAGAGTATAAGAAAAATGGAGCTGTCTTGGGTGGTAAAAATGGTGGAGATTTATTGACGACAATGAAGAAGAGAGCCCCAATCAGGGCTTTAAGAAAACCATATTCTCATTGGCTACCAGGCATTCAAGAAGATTATCATGGACCAAGAAGCCATAAATCTAGGCACCATTAGATTTTTATTATTATTATTTATATGGAATTATTTGAGGCGTACATAGAAACCGAACATTTATTAGTTGGATCGTCATTATTCTTTAGAAAAATTAGTTGATGGAGATGAAGGAGAAACTGACTAATTTAGAAAAAATTATTTGAAGAGCTAGAATAACGTGGCTAACAATATCATTGTAGTGTATTGTAATATGTGCGAGAGAGGAATTAAAAGCGCTTGTGGTAGTTACGTTGAATAGCTTTTCTAGTTTTAGCTTTAACCATCTAGGTTGAATTAGGGATCATGATGAATCAATTTGAAATGGTTGAAAATTTTGAGGACATGTAAAATTCTTTTATGAAATAAGATTCAAGAAATGTTGAGTCCTAAATCCTAAATACATATTCAATTCTTCATTCACTTATTCTCTTCTCTAGTCAATTTTATGTGATTTTTTAGCACAGACAATTAATTATTTTTTGTAGTGTTATATTATTTTACTTACGTCATCAACTGTCTAAAATTTATTATTTTAATTGTGTTTAAATTTGAATTCCCCTTGTTGTTGATGAAGACTAACAATTTATTAATCATATTAGTGGCATATAGCCATGTTTCAATAGCACTTGAAGAATGAAATTAATAAAATAAAAGAAAAGGAGGGGATGAGAAATATTAAAAAGTACTCTTAGCAAGGAAAAGTATAGAAAATTCAAATTAATTAGTAAAAAAAGACGGAAAGAGTGACACCTATACGGAAAAGCTGCAACATTTTGGGGATCTTAGTTCTTAGTAACACCACCAAACTTTTGTTTCTATATCAACTGTGAGAGTTACATCTTAATCATTAATATATACTATATATCAATCGAACTATTTTTATTTTAGTGATATCACCAAATCTTTGATGTAGGTGTATGTTAAGTAGCAAATATATATCACCTATGTTCATTTTTTTTTCTAACCTAACTTTATGCAATACATTATCGGGTTAGAGTTTGGAGATCCATGCCCCTAAAGCCAATTACGGTCCACAAAATCCAAAGATAAAAGATTTTCTTAGCAATGGGTTTTTCTTGGATGGCAGGATACAAAGTGTAATTAACAAAAAAAGAAAAAAAAAATCTTGTTGCATTAGGGTTTTAAGTGTGGATAGCTTACTCCTCTAATTACTCTGTATTTGCATTTGAATCATTTAACACATATGAATATCTTTTATTAAAATGGAGAGGCTTTTTTTATTACTTCAATGAGTTATTCAAAACTTAGGTAGATTTTCTAGTTTGTTTTTAGAATTGAGTGGATAGATGATAAAGTTTTGTCTTTAAATACACCAAAAATGGAATTTAATAGAGGGTAAGTCTACTTGTCTTTGCGTTAATACTTTAATTTACTGTTGGAATCTTTTGGCCAACTTTAAAAAGCCTATTAGGTTTTGACTATTTGACCAGAGGATCATGGAAAGTTAAACATTAAAACGGTTTCAATTTGGATTTTATAGGTTGAGTCGACTTACCCTTAGTTAAGTCCCATCCAATAACTTTAAAATAATGTTAGGTTGATCGACCCATATTCAAATGGTACTTTAAGCCAATTAAACTTAGGCATAGGACAATGTTTTTTTTTCCTTGTTTGAGCAAACTTGACCTTAATTAAACCACATTAAATAACTTCTAAGTCAATTAAGTTATACTCATGTTGACTTAAAAAATTTTAACCAAATCATGGGTAATCTTAAGAACTATTTTGCAAAGTTTATATATATATATTTGTCGTGGGTAATTTTGGACTAAATGGAATATTTGACATTTGTGAACAAAATAGCAGAGTTAAGCCTGCTTGATCTGGAGCAATAGAGTCTATAAAAAATATATGTTTTTATGCCAGTTGAACTACTACAACAAGAGCATCATTAACCATGAATCTCATATTGAAATTACCTCTTCTTATATATTTGGCCGTATTTAATTTGAAATAAAATTTGGTTAGATATATAACTTTTGATAATAATCCATCATCACCACCGTCATTGTTCAACTCTGATGACCAACTTTGGTGACTAACTCCAATGCTTAACTCCGGCAATCACCTCCAATGTCCAACTATGACGACCACCACCTATGGCTAAACCCACCAACATCCAATCACCACTGTTGAATCCCAACTCCGGCGACCTTTGATAACATGCACTCCACAATTTCCAACGACCATTATTTTAAATTATGACTACTACAAATTTGGGATTTATTGACATACGAGGTTTTTACGTTGTTGACGCTCGTGAACATAAAATCATCAATAAAACTGTAATTTAAAACTTAAAAATAACTATTAATTTAAAAATACATATAAACCATCAATAAATATATATACTTAAGTCGAGCACAAAAGTGTCAATAAAAAAACACCTTTGTTGACACAAAGTGCGTAAATTTCATCAAAATGTTGAATTCCCGATTTTTTTTATTAGTCTATGACATTTTATAGTCGTTCTTTATAATAATTTAACATTAATAAAATCACTTATCAAATAGTAAATCGAACAAACTTATATGTAATAAACACTTTTGAGAAAAATTAGTCATACACATGAGTGTTTTTATTTTAAACAATTTTTATAAAAAATGTTAAAAAAAAAAAAAAAAAAAAGGTTATCTAGAAACGTCACATGCATAAATTTGTAAAATGATTGCTTAAATTTTTTTGAAAAATTGAAACGTATGGTCCAAAAGCAAACCTTGAACACCACTTCCCAAAATTCCCAACAATTTATACGTGGTTAAAAAATAATAAAATAAAATGTAGTCTATACTTTATTAAAAAAAAAGTATACATGCAGCATTATTAAGTACAAAAGTTTATAAAATACCCAAAATACAGACAGATAAACTTAATTCAACACACCAAAAAGCCCCAAAATATTTTTCCTCCTCATTTCATTTAGTTTACAATTTTGACTTCAAATTATCATCCTCTTGCCTTCTCTAAACTAGAAACTATACTTAACAAAGCACAGCTTTTTTAAAATAAAATAAAATAAAACAAAACTTGATGTTATGTTCTACGTCATTAGCATGATCAACTTAGCTCCAACATTTCTTAAAACCATAAAAATTAGCAAGTAAACCATTAAATGATATTTATGTGATAACTATTTGAATTTTAATTTCTGATTATTGATAATTGTATTTATTTTCTCCCATAGCTTTCATGCAGAATGGCTCAAAATGACAAAAAAATCTAAAAAACTTATATAAATATGACCTATTTTTAAAAAAAACATGCAGAGTGAAATTATCCTTTTACCCATATTATCAAGACATCAAATACCATAAATTTGATCATATATCTATCGATATAACTTTGTTTTTGTTAAATGACTAATAGTTTTCATACATACATTTTGTGTTCTTTTTAACCATGCTCACAAATGAAACAGAAATTGAAATGATATTTTAATTGAATACCTCAAAAAGTTAAAATGATTTAAGTCTAAACTTTGTGAGGTCATTTAAGAGTTAAGATTCTTTAACATTTTGCTTAGTTTATAAACATATATGGAAAGAGCAAAGAAAAACATATGAACATGAGTGGTGATTCAGTTAAAATAGAGTTGTGTCAAGGAAAATATGACAAAAACATTGCATATCACGACCTATGCGATTGCACAAGAGGTACGCAACAGTATGCGACCAATAGTTTGAGTTGCGCAGTTTTGTTTGGAAAATTGTTAGAAATTGTTCTTTAAGTTTCACCTTGACACTTTAAGAAAACTCGTTAAAATAGTTTTTCTTGGTCCCATTAGCCATGATTGACCTCTAGATTTTAATAAAAAATTAATTTTTTATTCTTATATTCTAACTATTGATTCTTTTTAAATTTCTGATTGAAATATTGCCTAGGATGATCGAGATTCAATATCATTTTTTCAAATATTATGTAATCTTTCCAAATCTAAAACAAAATCTTACATCTTTTCAAAATCTCTCAAATTTCGTAATCTTTCCCAATTCTTAACGTAAACTTTCAAATCTTACGCCTAATTTTTGTGGTATGTGAATTTCCAAGTTGATTTACCAATTATTCAAATGAATGGGTTGATCGATATGTTGATTTCTATTTTTTTGGAAATATCACAAAAAAATAAGTAAGATTTGAGGAAAATTATGCTAAATCTTGATCTTCATCGTGACCGAGATTACATCAAGAAAGCCCAAAACAATCAGTAATTTCGGTATAAGATAAAAAAGATAATCTTTTAGTCGGTGGTCGATCTTGGTCGAGAACAACCGAGAAAACCTATTTCAACGAATTTAAAAAAAGTATGCTAGTTGTGAAAAGAGGGAAACATTTGAGGGTTATTTTTGACAAATTTTCATTTTGAATTTTGGTCATATATACCTCACTAGAACTCCGTTTAAGCTAAATGATCACTCGTTTTAATATGTTTTTTCGTGTTATTTCCAACTATACTTATAAACGGAAGAAAAATATAAAAGATCTTTGACTCTAATACCAAAAACCAAAATGATCAAAGCTTAAATTTTGTAAGGTCATTTGAATACTAGATTTAGTAACATTTTGCACAGTTTATCGACATGGTTGAAAAGAACACAAAAAAAATATATTAAACAAGTGGTCATTGAATTAAAATGAAATATATAAAGAGAGATATGACCAAAAACAAATTCATACATCACGAGCTACAAGATTGCATAGCCCAAGCTACACAATCATGTCCTCTTGTTGTATGATCTCGTAGTTCTCACTATGCAATTTTATTTTAGTTCCCTCGATACATCTTCATTTGAGCTATATGACCACTCATTTTTATCCATTCTTTCATATTTTTTTCCTTCCAAACATGCTTATAAACTAAGCAAAATATTAAACAATATTGACTTTTAAATGATATCACAAAGTTTAGGCTTAGATCATTTCGACTTTTGGAGTATTAAAGTCAAAGATCATTAAAATTTCTGTTATGTTTACAAACATGGTTGAAAAGAATACAAAAAATCTGAATGGTCGTTTAACCAAAGCGAAATTTTATTAATAGAAATATGACAAAATTTATGATATGTGATGTTTTGGTAATATAAGGGTAAAAAGATAATTTCGTTCCTTCAAAATGTCAAGAAACACATTCCATCATTTGTATAGAAGTTTTTTTTTTTTTTTTTTTTTTTTTTTTTTTTTTTTTTTTTT
>QLSR01000238.1:1581168-1599498 GCA_031780015.1 Citrullus colocynthis | reverse complement strand
AATTTTTTTTTTTTTTTTTTTTTTTTTTTTTTTTTGATTTTAGATCATCTTGAGCAATTTTCTAATTCTCATGTTTCAAATTCAAACATTTAAATTAATAGTAAAATAGTAATTTTAAAAAAAACAAAATTTTGAAAAATTATTTTCTTTCCTTAAAAAATTTAACTTGATTTTGAAACATTTCTAAAAATAGATAACAAAATAAAAAATCTTCCGGACAGATAACAAAAATGAAAAAAATCTCACAGATCCAATTGATATTTATACGTTTAATTTTTTTTTAAAGGTTAATATTTAAAAATTTACTCTCATTTCCACCCAAAAAGGAAAAAGAGAAAAAAAAAAAAAAATCCCATTTTCTCTCGCAAGGCGTGAGAAAATCAGTCAGTAGGTGTAAAATTGAGCTAGTACAAAGCTCTCGAGGGCCTCCCCCATCTTCTCTTCTCTCTCCCCTGCAGGGTCTCACCGCCCCTTCAGAATCACCACCACCCACCTCTTCACTGTAAGATTTCTCTTAACCTTTTCCCCTTTTTATTGTTTTGAACTTCTTTTCTTTCTCCTCCCCTTCCTCAGAGGAACCACCAAATTCCTCTCTCTTAATAATCGTCCTTCTTCCCCTTTTCATCTTTATCCTTCACTGTGCTGCGTTTCTTCAAAAGGGTATTCATTATTTTCCCTCTTTCCATTCTCTCTTCCTCTGATTCCTCCATCTTTTCCCTCATCTGGGTTCTTTTTCTTCATTTTTTCCCAATATGAATTTTGGTTATAATCACTGTTCTGTTTTCTTTTTGTTTTTGGGATGAATCTTGAATCCCCATGTTGTTGTTTTGATTTTGGGAACCCTAGGATTGCTTTTGGCTTGATTTTCATTTTCCTGAACTGGGTTTTGATTCTTAGACAGCTCACTCGTCTGAGGTCTTTTCTGCTTTTGTGGTGATACTGAATTAGCTTAGGGCTTGGATTGTGTCTTTTCGTTTTTCCTTATGATGTATTCTTTGAATTCAATGGCTGATCGTTTTTAATGGATGATGGATATTGAAAGAGTTTCTCACTTATGTTAAGTTTTCAACTTTGATTAGCATTGGCGAAGAAAACTCAGAGGAGGGGGGATAGAACAAAGAGGAAGTGTCCCAATTTTCTTTCTTTTAGGAGGATGAACCTAATTGATTCTTTTTAAATTTAGATGGCATGTCTTTTAGTCATCGGCTTGTCATTATCAAAGCTTGTGTACTTCATTTCAATTATAAATGTTGTCCTAGAAGTTAATTTTCCTTTTTACACAAAATAGCGTGTTACGTCAGTAGTAATATTAGACAAAAAAGATTGCAGTTAAGGCTTAGTTACAATTTTCGATCATGATATATATGCTTCATGCATGTCCCTCAGTAAGTTCAGCACAATTTGCTTGCTTAATTCCTCTAGTCGGGGATAGAAACTAAGCTGTTAGTTACAATCTATCATGCTACTAAATGTCAATCGCTGCAAGCTTTTGGCCCCTATTTTTGTTCATTTTAAGGGGGAGTATCTGATTCTTTTTCCTTTGGTTTTCAGAGTATGGGAAACAATTTTATTGACGAAACTACCAGCTGTGGTGAGGCTGATGGCTCTGAAGCCACTATTGAGATTAAATTAAAAACTTTAGATTCACAAACTTATACTCTCAGAGTGGATAAACAGGTTAATATCTTCACTTCCTCTTAGGTCATAAAGGTTGTGGGAAAGTTAATTTTCTGATCAATTAACTCAAGATGATGTTTTAAAATTTATTTATAATTTAAATAGTTTTAGTGCTTCTTTCCTTAGATATTTCAAGTTAACAGGCTAAGTTGCAAAAAATCTGATAAGTTACACGTGTACTGAAGTTTATTCAAGTTTCGTAGCTTCAGTGAAGAGCTATTACTTCAAAATAGAGAATACCATAACATTAATTTTTGTAAAATTGTACAGATGCCAGTCCCTGCTTTGAAAGAACAAATTGCTTCTGTAACTGGTGTGTTATCAGAACAACAACGTCTTATATGTCGAGGAAAAGTTCTCAAGGATGATCAGCTCTTGTCTGCCTACCGTATCCTCTATATGATTTTACTATATTTCATTATTTTTCACAGAACATTGATTGAATTGATATTCATGCGGTTTAAGGTGCTTTTTGTTTAGGATTTTTACTGAACCGTAAGATAACATGTGATTTGTACCTTTATACATATATACAATTCAGATCCACGTGGCATGTGCAATGGAAACACAGAAATTCTTTTAACTGAATACTCAACCTGTTTTACTTGGTATTTTTGTGTGTTGACTTAAATGGCAATAAGAATAGAATGGATCAACAAGTTCAATGGAAATTAAAAAAAAATAGTTCTCTGTGGAAGTATGACTATAATCACAATCCAGGAGGTCCAAGATTGTGCTCAAGTCTTGGGTACTCATCTAGAAAAGAGCCAATTGAAGGGTTGCTTAAGCTTTTCAGTGATAAGTTTAGAGACTTGCTGAAGATCTGGGAGAGATCCAAGTTTGTGGATCATAATTAGTGTATACTTTACGCCCCCCCCCCGGGTCATTGTAGTTACTTTTTTCTAATTCCAGTTGGAGCACCTTTCTGTAAGCTCTTAGTTGGTAAGGGGATGTTTCTAATTTGTGTGTCTGTGTTTGATAAAAATACTTTTTATATATTTTCAAAGAAAAGTTTTCATGTCTCCTATTAAAATGTACTTTCGACTGCACAAACCTTCAGACTAAACTGGGTGTAGACATGTCTTTTCTCAAATAGCTTGAATCCCTGATCAACCAAGGAATTAAGTTCATCCTTTTTTCTTTTTTGGTGATACTATATAGGCTGCTTGGAATGTGCTTGTGTTGTATATGTGGTTTTGGAGTGAACTTCTTGTGAGAGGAACAATAGGATTTTTTGAGCTCTCGATTGATGTCCAAGTGAGATTTGGTTCTTTGTTAGATTCGGTGTATTTATGGGCCTTTTTTTACCAAGCATATTTTGTATTGATTTCTTAGGCCTTATTTCTCTTGGTTAGAGGCCCCCTTTTTGTAGTTTGCCTTGTTGGGTTTTTTCTTATATGCCCTTGTATTCTTTCACGTATTTTCAATGAAAGTTCAGTTATTCATTACAGGAAAAAAAAAATCCCTTTGATACGGATATTTTGTACATCCTTTGGATTTTTTCATACATCAATGAAATTGTTTTTTATATAAAGAAAAAAGACTACTGTGTGTAGGGTAGATTTTCATGCTGCACTGCAGTCATTTAGTATTATGTATCAAGTGATCCCATTGTCTTTCGGTTGAAAAAATATGCTAAGGTATTCTTTAATGTGGGAGGTAGACGTTGAGGATGGTCACACCTTGCATTTGGTTGTCAGGCAGCCTCTTCCGCCATCAGAGACTTTGCCCAATCGGCCAGGTTCGGACTGCTTTCATGTATCAGTACTCTTGAATAAATATTCCATCATTGACTATACTGAATTGAATATTTTCTATAAGCCTTGTTGCATATCTCTTGAAAGCAAAACCTGTTACTCTCATTTGTTATAAAAGACTGGAGGCAACCTTGAGGCATATATCTAGGCATAACTGCATAACTTTTAAAAGAATTGGCAGTTCATATCAGGAAGCATTGTCGAAGGGAACAAAGAAGAGGGAGAGTGTGTAACCTTTTAATGCATAGGTGCTAGGGAGGGAGAGAGAGATTAAATACAAATCATCACTATGACGAAGCATTGTGGAAGAAGAAACTGGCAGGAATGGGCAGTTATGGAAAAGAAGCATCCTATAGTGGTTGTATCCCCAAACCAGCATGAACCCAGCGAAGAGAATCAGAAGCACGCTTTTATTCAATGTTGTTCTCCTTGTATGACATAATTTAAAGGCGGAGGCAATGATCTTATGGACCACTGTAGTCTAAAGCATTCTTTGAAATATTTTATTTGGAAGGAATTAAAGAATTTTCAATGATGAATGTAGAAATTAGGGGATGTTTAGCCAATGTTTTTGGCTAGGCACAGCTCAATTGACGTACCATATGTACTAGCGACCAAGAGGTCTATAGTAAAATTTTTCGCTTCTACATGGTATACCTTTTTGTATGCTCTTTGAGTTGTATTCCACGCATCTCCACTTTTCTTAGCTTGATACAAAGTTTTCTTCTTGTTTTATGGATAAGACTTGCACTTTCGATCAGAAATAGAGGGTAGAAGAGACTCATACTTTCTAACTTTTTGATGTTGCTCTACCATAAACCCTTTGCACAACTTTAATCATATTAAATCAGATGAAATAATGGAATTTCTTATTTTGCTTCACTGCTTAGATCACTTCAAACTGACCCATCTACCATTGCTGTTTCGACCAAATTTTTATTGCTGAAAGTTGTTTGCAGAGACTGATCCAAATTCGAGTACGAGTCGCATTCATAGCAGTCGGGTGGCTCCGGGTGTGGTGATTGAAACTTTTAGTATGCCTGTTCAAGGGGATGGTGTGCCCCCAGAAATCAACAGGGTCAGGCTTCAACTTGGACGATGAAGTTCTTTCTGGTTCTTGGTATAGTCTGTTTTAAGTGTGTAACTTAACACTATCTTTTTTCTAAACAGATTGTGTCCGCTGTTCTAAGTTCAATTGGGCTTTCAAATTCTGTAACTGGCAGTGAAGGGATGGATGTTGTCAGGGTAAGCTTTCATTTTGACTAGTTTCCCTAATTGTCTGTTCAGCTTAAGTCTTGGTATTTACAATTCTATCTTACTCATATGAATTGTGACTGAAGGAAATTGACCAACAAAGATCTGGAGAACGGGTGATTGCAGCTGGGATGATAGATTTGAACCAGCATCAATCTGGTGACAGTGGTTCAAGGCCACTATCTGATAGGTTTCATGCCACTTCTGGACATCCCTCACTTCCTCCTTTAGGATCGTATCCTCCTCCTGTAAGTTAAGATTTGGGGATTCTTTAGGTACCCAGAGTCTTTTTCAGCTTATTTTCAAAAGGGTCAATATATCCAGGATTCACTAATTACTGCTCGTGCATTATGTGATTCTATTAACAAAAATCATGCTATCCTTAGTTTTAAGTAGAAGTATGGATGAACGGTGATACTATATTGGATTTTTTTTTTTTTTTTTTTTTGTTTTTTTTTTTAATACTCCTATTAGCATTTTGACTTTTAAAAACAGAAGCAACCTTTGAAGCGAGCAAGTATAGACTACTGATATTATTTGTGGGCTCTTATTGTACTTTATTTCTTCCCTCCATGAGTTGTTTTTTCTGAAATTCATCTGGTTGAAACGAATGGTAGTGATTCTTGGTGTTTGCAGGTGATTCCTGATTCTTTGACAACTTTGTCTCAAAACCTCAGTAATATGAGGCGTGATTTTGAAAGTATTGGTATGTTCAGTTCTGTTTGACAAGATCATGCATCTTATAGAAAGTCTCATAATGTGTATATTTAATATTTGTTTATTTTTATCATGAAATGGTTGGCAGGCAGAGTTGGAAATAATGCTCAAGAAGCTAATATTCATGGAGATGAGGAAAGCAGCTCTAATTCCTCATCTCGTCCAAGCACCACCCAAGAAAGTTTCCCTACTCCTGCATCTTTGGCAGAAGTCATGCTTCCTACTAGACAAATGCTTACAGGGGAAGTCTCAGAGTGCCTACTTGTGCGTTCTAAACCATCTAATACTTGCAATTAGTGTAAAATTTTGATCTTTCTTCTGTCAAGGATTTGATGATTAGCCCTTAATTTGTCGTATGTTTCCTTTCAACTTGTGAACTTATGGGTGAATGCAAATATTCTATATTGCTTTTCATAAGGAACTAGGTTTTGTTTCTCCCTATTATAGTTATAATATAAGAGCATATAGCTGTTTCTTCTGTCGATTAAGAGAACACAATTTTACTTTTATGCTTTAATTTGCTGGTAGCAACTTGCAAGGCAACTGGAGAATCACAGGAATGTTACTGATCCTACATTAAGGATGAATACTCAGTCTACTGCATGGAGAAGTGGAGTTCTATTTAATAACCTAGGTGCATATCTCCTAGAACTTGGTCGCACTATGATGACATTGCGCATGGGTCAAAATCCTGTATGTTTTTTCTGCCTTTTCTTTCACCATAGCTTCCTTTTAATTTAGATGGTTTCTTCATTTCTCTTTGTTTGTTTCATTTTCTGGATGGTACCGTAACCTTTGGTGCATGTATTTCAATGTGCAGTCAGAAGCTGTCGTTAATGCAGGGCCTGCAGTTTTCATTTCCCAAACTGGTCCTAATCCTATAATGGTTCAGGTAATATTTTCACGCCTTGCCGGATTTCAACTATTTTCACAGTTGAGTTTATATCTTCTTCTGCTAATAATAACTTCTATAAACAGCCTCTTCCCTTTCAACAAAATGCAAGCTTAGGTCCAGTTCCCATGGGAGCCATGCAGCCTGGCTCTGCACTAATTCATGGTCTTGGTTCTGGATTTCTCCCAAGACGTATTGACATACAAATTCGAAGAGGTAACTTGCAGATGTAGCCTTTCCTTAATTGTTCTTCTTGTGTTGGATGTCTAGAACAATCATATTTGCTTCCACTAATTTCAAGGTTCACCAAGTACGGCATCAAATGGCAGTCCAGAGGAACGCAGTGGAGCTCAACAGCCTTCAGGGCAACAAGAAGCAGCCGGAGGTGTGGGTGAAAATCCCACCAGTCAAGCAACCACTAGGATTGTAGAGGGCCCAAGTGTGGGGGGAGAATCTGGAGTGCGAGTAGTGCCAATTAGGACCATGGTTGCAGCATTACCTGGACCCTTTAGCCGCTTACCTTCAAATTCTTCGGGTAATTCATTTGGGTTATACTATCCTGTTCTCGGAAGATTTCCTCACCCTGCTTCAGGAAATGCAAGGGCCGAGCGAGGAAGTCAAGCTTCATCAGAGCGTCAGTCTACTGGCCTCCAGAGTGAGCAACATACAATTCTTGAATCTGTCGTGGAACAGCAAAATGTAGAAGATGCTGCAAGAGATGGTAATCCTATTATCTTGAGGCATAGGATAGGTTAATTTATTTCATATTGTGACTTGTGAATTTATTGACGTTGCATACTTACTCTGTTGCCTGACATTTCAAACAACTTTGTTGTAGGTTGATTAGAAATTGAGGGTATGTCAAAAGAAATTGTTTGGAGCACTCCAATAATATATCACATGATCACAAAAATTTACTAAAAATCTGAACTTATCCAAGATCAGTCACGTTTCCTTCCTTCTGAAGGAGCTGAAAGAGAGATCTCTACTAACATTTGTACGCAAAACCCTAGCTTTTATATAACTATTTTAGTTGGATTTTAAAAACTCACCTTTAGTTTTGAAATGTGAGGAGATCCTATAGTATTCACATTCCTATTCCAAACATTCTTTTTTCTTTGCCCATAAGATTATTGGTTCGCTTCAGTTCAGGTATAGTAATTATTACTTGTACAGCCATTTTTGGAAGGCTGTCGCTACATTTTCCACTACATAATTTCTCATTCTTTCCTATTGCTTGTGATATATGTTGTAATTTGTTATCTCTGTTGCTTGCTTGTATGATCTTTGTTTACATCGAGAACTGAGTGTGATAAAAGGCGGCTTGCCTTTAACTGAGTTTCAGGGTTGTTTTAACTTCTAACCTTGTGAGCAAATAATATTTGTCACCTCTGTAGTCTATAATTGCTAGGATCATCGGTTCACCAGTCACCACAGCCTACAACTCAATTATAAGTCTCTATATTTACTATAGGAACTACTATTCAAGTGGCAAAACATTGAAGATTAATTCCTTTAATTATTCTTCTCAAAATGTTCCACAATATAGGCTTCAGCCGATTAACTAAATTCTGGTCAACTAAAAATACTTTGGCTGAAGAATTGAAACTGCATTATGTTTCAGGGTCATTACCTCACATTTCAAGGTAACATGTGTAAGTGTTATTTAATGCACATAGTATTGACGTCGACATAATTTTACAGGTGGGGCCCAAGGTACCCTAGAATCTGAACGACAAGTTCCCAGCAATGTTGTCCAATTTCTTCGGACTCTCTTTCCTGGTGGTGAAATCAACATTGAAGATGCCAGTTTCCAGGAGATTAGTGGTTCTATTCCTGCTCATCATTCAATGGCATCAAGTTCTGTTGCAAATGTTCAAGAATCAGAATCAAGAACTAGTGATGAAGGAATGTTTTTGTCCAACATATTTCACCAAATCATGCCATTCACATCTCAACGAGGCAACGAGCCAGATATGTCCTCGGTAGAGGCAAATGCCTCTGAGCGTCAAAACGTTCCAGATTCTTCTGCACAAGTAAGCAATTCTGACGAGACCGCCTCTGATCTCTTTGTTGTGCTGCTCATTTTGAACGAGCAGGATTTTATCCGTTGCAAATTATGATTCCATGCAGACTTGAAAATGATACATGTTTGAATTTCCATTCTGCATCTGCATATGTACATTTTTTTTCCCACAAAGATCTAAAAACGTGGGTTTGCAGGCTTCAAATGGGGATGCTGAAACATCTCGCAGACCTGCTGATGCTGAAGCAGGTGCTCCAAGTTCAAAACGTCAAAAGGTGCTTTCGCTGAAAAATTATTGATATTTATTTATTCATTTAAAAAAATATATATATTATTCCATGCATGATCACCAGATAATGTTGTCTTAATTTGACTCTGGGTTGGTAATATGCCTGCTATGTCAATTGTACTTCCAAAAGCAAGTATGAACAGATAGGTGCATTGAAATGGCTTTTATGGAGTGTTTGACCGTTGTTACCGTCTCTGATAATAGAAATGGTTTTTGTTTTTGTTTTTGTTTTAATCTTTTTATTTTACCCATGTATCATTTCTTTGTTTTTTGTAGTCTTTTACAAATGTTTAAAATCCTGGGGAAATTTAGAAATTAGAAAATATTGTATTAGATCCCTGTTTAATAACTGCTTTGTTTCTAGTTTTCTATTTTGGAAAGTTAAAGCTAAAAAACGCTATTCTACTTTTACACTTTTATGAGAAAGCATAATTTGTCGTATTATCAAATGGGATGTTAAAGATTTTTTTTTTTTTTTTTTTTCTTTTTTTTGGAAATTTCTCCAGGTTTTAAAAGTGTTCTAAAAATTTCAAAACTGAACAAAATTCCTAAAGAAGTGAAGTTCCCATTTTCCAAGCATTAGTATTATGTCTTGTATCCTTTGTACTTTGTGTTGTATCCTTTNCATAATTTTTCGTATTATCAAATGGGATGTTAAATATTTTTTTTTTTTTTTTTTTTCTCTTTCTTGGAAATTTCTCCAGGTTTTAAAAGTGTTCTAAAAATTTCAAAACTGAACAAAATTCCTAAAGAAGTGAAGTTCCCATTTTCCAAGCATTAGTATTATGTCTTGTATCCTTTGTACTTTGTGTTGTATCCTTTGTATTTTGACAATTAGACTCTTTTATTGTTTCTGTTTCTTCAAAAAAGAAAAAAAGAGGAGAAAAAAGAGAGCGAAGTTTCTAAAACAGAAAACTAGGAACTTCACAATGGGGTCTTAATGCTTTTGTAATATATAATCTGGGTCTGGGCAAATATTACATCATGAGTGTATGATGAATGGATTATAAATATGATATTAGTCATGCTGAGCAGATTTATCTTTGTTTTATCTATTGCAGAAAGATTGACACAACAAACTGTGACTAGAGATTATGGGATCTTAATCTGAAATTGCACCTTCAAACTTCTGGGAACGGAAAATTATCACAAAACAGAATCAAATCAACGGTGGAATTCACTTTACAAGTTGCAAGGAGCACCACAGCATCTGCCCTCCGCCAATTAAGTGTACTATTTTTCATTCTCTTTTTTTGCATTTCTCCACCCTCTCTTGGCCCCACCCTCCCCATCACCTTGTACGATATTGTGTGACATTACTATTTTACGCCTCGCCCCGCGCCTGGAACCCAAAATGGAAAAGAAGTAAAAATGAAAGCATTCTTCGAAATTTACAGCGTTCCCATATTTGTGAATACTATTAGATCAAAGTCCTTATAAAGCACATCTTCTGCTTCTTGAGTTTGTGCTTAATGGAACTGTGATTTGGGTTTCAGTCTTCCATCTGAGATTGGGGACTGCTGCTCCAGTTGAATTTCATATGTTTTTCCCTTAAGAGCGCCCTAACACTCATTTGCCCTTTGTATTTGGCTTTTTCAAGTTATTACAACAATATTAAATATGGAAGAGAAATAGAGTAAATTGCACAAAAATTTGTATCATTTTTGCATTTTGCGTTTGTTAACTATGTTGTATTCAATTAGGGGAACTACCCACATGATCTCATCTGGGTATATAAATAGTTTGGTTTAAACTATAAATGTCAAAAAATTATGAATTATCTTTGTCTCACTTGTTTAATAGACAAAGATGGTTGAGATACTTGACTAATGTTGGTATTGCCCTATGGTGTTTGAAACTACTGTGGGCTGTCTTAATGTTCAAATGAGTTTAAATAAGATATCTAGGATTTAATATCACGAGAACCTAGAATTAAGCGGTTGTCTTGTGACAATAGTTGAGACAGTTGGGAGTTAGATACTCAAGTTGAGCACAAGTGAGTCATGTTATTTAGTTGATTTTAGAAGTGATTTATCAAATATTGGTGTGTGTGATTGGATCACTTAGATTGATAGGTGTCTACTCAATTACTAAGATGGGTTATATGGATCAATTTTAACGTAATTTTGAACATATTTGACTTTATAATATGGTATTTAGAGAAACAGAAGAACCCTCTTTAGAGTTAAATTAGAATTCTAATGTGTTAGGGTGATCTTGTTTATGTATGAATATAAACTCCTTGTTCCTTAGAATAAGAGAGATGTTTATAACTCGACAATCTCTTATGAGGTAATCTCAAGTATTATTGTTAGATTGTAAATGCCCTTAATGTTATGAATTGAAAACTGAAGTGTGATTTAGATTAGATCATTGAGAAGATGTTATTAGGGTCTCGATTTGGATAATAGATCTAGCCTTGCACATTTAACTTAGCTGTATTTGCTTCCAAATAGAGAGAACATTTTGCAATGTCAAGGTCCACCACTTACTTTGTTGGCATTACCCCATAAAAAGTTGGCTCTTGTTGGATTAGAGATACAACAAAATAAGGCATCTTTCTTAGGTTGGCTTGTATATAAAAAGATTTGCTGATTGGCATCCAAGGTAAGGCTGGAATCCTTGTAGTCACTTTAACCTTTGTTTTTGTGGCCCATATTTATGTTGCATGTGGGTTTGTGGATGAAGATATTCTTTTAAATTATCAAATTCCTTTCTAAACATCTCAATCTCTTTCCCAAGGCCAAGACTTTTGGTGCCTCTTTAACCCATTCCATGTGATTGATTCTAGATTATAATTGGAGAGAGAGACCAATTTTGTTGCCTCTTTGATATATATGATTGTTATTTGATTATGATATTGTTTGTTTTTTGAGAGGGCGGTGAGGAATGATACGTACAACAGCCCCGCCACTATTTTTTGATCAAAGATCAAGATCAAGTATTACCAATTTCCATCGAGTAAGCAAGCAATCTCTACTAGAGTGGGAATAACTAGAAAAGTAAACGTCAACTGGTTATCCAACTGGTTCTTATCCTTTATAACCTCGTTGCTAGGTTTTGTCTCCGTCTCGATTCTCTTCCCTTTGTGTACTTGTATTTCTACTTCCACTTTACTAATTGGTATGCTAACTCGTAAGATAAAGGAACGTAGTCATATTAGTTAGAATACTGTAACCTGGTAATAATAAAACTAACCCGCCAAAGAAAGAAAGAGGAGTACAAAATGATACTCGATTGTATGCATCAATGTATGGAAAAGTGATAGTAATTTTGGTTTCTTGTGGATGAAGATATGAAACATAGGAAATGGTATAACATGAAAGTGTTGAAAATGGGAAAAAGGAAGAAAAGGAACCAAAGTTGAATTACATTGTGAAATGTGGAAAAGAAAGTGCAAGATGGAATGTTTATGGTTGAAGAAACTTGTAGATCTTGGGGTTAAACAGAAGTAGTAGTAGTTGTAGTAGAAGGATAATCAAATCTTTGATTAAATTTGGACACTTTTTAGAAATAAGGTTAACCAAAAACAACTTTTAATTTAATCCACTTTATTCCTTCCTTCTAGAAACTTAAAATTGGATCCAAATCTAGTTTTGCATAAACTATAAAATATAGATTCACTTTTGTGTTGATTCAAATATAAGGGTGATTATTATGGAAACAGACTTCGTTTAATATGTGAATTTACTTAAAATTTTAGGTATACAAATTAATTTTTTTTTTAAAAAAATAAACTTAAATTACAAACCAAAATTCAAATTTCTCAACCCAAAATATTAGGTAAAGGGGTATTTGATATGCAATTAATAATGGAAAGAGAATGGGACCACAAACCCATGCTATTGTTGGACATTGACATCTTAAAACCAACCAAAAAAAAAAAAAAAAGTTTACTCAATTCAATTAATCTAATCTTTTCAATTTGAATTTTAAAACTATTGCAAAAATCACCTACTTTGGTTATAATGACACATTTACGTAGTAAACTTAGAAAAATAAACCTATATCATAAACTTAAAATTTGAAATTATTTTACGTCTGATATATTTAAACATATTAAATACAAAATTTTGTTTTTAGATCGATGTTGAATTGTCATAATTAGCCGATAAAGTATCATTACCAAATACAATTTGATACCATTTTTGTTTTTGTACTTTGGAGTTTATTTAGTTTTGTTCTCGTACTTTCAAATTTTATGAATTTAGTTTTTGTACTTTTAATAAATCTTGAAATTTAGCCCTTCAAAATTGTTTTCTTCTTATTAATCTTGGTTAATTAATAATAGTAATTCTCATGCAAGAAAATATAATATGTAAATACGTTCCAAAATTGATAGTAAAATGGCAAATGGTTGATGAAAAGTTTTTGAAAAAAAAATAATAATAAACTAGCAACAGAGACTAGATTTAAAGTTTTATACAAGTACATAAATTCAAATTAGATTTTTGAAACTACATTAACTAAAATTAAATAGCTATTAAATTAGGGACTAAAATGATATTTTAACCAAATATATATATTTGTCAAAGTTTTTTTTTTTCTAGTGAGAGAGAAATACTTTTCTTTAATAACAATATGCAAAAGAGAAACCAAATTGAAAAAGTCATTTTCATTATTGTATCATTCCTCTCAATTTTCATTCCCACCTATCATTTACTCAAACCTTCATTATCATATCTTTTTGTCACAATTATTATCATTTAATTAAAACCCACCGACTTAAGTAGTAATTATTTAAAAAAATGAACAAAATAATAATAATACTATTAATTAACTAACTAGCCATTCAATTAACTAATATAATGTAAAACTTTTTTAGCAAGCATACAAGTTGTTCTTTGGCTTATTAGGCGATTTTGATTTTTTTCCCCTCTTTTGGGAGCTTAAAATTAAAAATAAATAATAATAAATTATAAAGAAATTTTGAGGGTTTTTTTTTTTTTTTTTGAAGAAATAAATTTGAGGTTAGTGATTGTGTTGCGTGGCCCTAATATGACAAAATGCTAGTGTGAACAGAATAAAAAATGGTATGAACTTCTAAATTTAAGAATATTTGACCTTTCAATTTAATCATTATTACTACTTATAATAATTTCCGAAATATCTATTTCATTTTGTTAAAGTGATGGGTTACTTTTTAAAAGATTTTTTTTTTTCAATGAACATAGATTTTTTTTGTTAAAATATAAATTTATTTATCCAATTAAATAGGGTGCTATTATATAGGTTAAATTTTGAAACTCTACATTGAAATTGAACTAACTATGATGTATATGGGTTAATAAAATAGTATTTTAACCAAATATGTTATTTTGAGTTGTGTATTCCTGATGTGTACACACAATTACAAGTGAGTTTGTGATTGTTTTTTTTTTCTTTTTTTCTGACGAAATTTTCTCTGTGAACTAAATATTTTTAGAAATTTAAAAATGATAAAAACTTGACACCATGCAAAATTTTAAAATTTTAAGGGTAATTGCTCTAAATGACAAAACTGTTTAAAATATTTTTTAAAATAGCAAAATTTCACAACGATAACCCCTGATAGACAGCAATAGATGATAGTAAACTATCGAGATCTATCACTGTCTAACATTAACAGATAGTAATATTTTGCTATATTGTTCAAATTTTAAGTGCTTCTAGTGAATTAAAAAACAACATTTTATCCCTCTAAAATTTCTTCAAACCCACTAGATTAGTTATTGTGATATAAGGGTGAAAAAAAAAAATAATAATAATAATAATAATGACACCCAAGGGTGGATAATGAAGAGAAAGGTATAAAGATACATGTTCTTATTAATATAAATATTATAATGATTTTGAAACAAATAACAGAAAATCGACACTACAAAACCAAATCTTTTAAAATAGGGAATTGCTCAATGTAAGGGATAAGAAGCATAACCGATATTTGCTCTTAAAAGGGATGATATTTCATTCATCTTCTAAACTCTTATCAATTACACACTCGTTCTTTATTTTATGGGTTCTATCACTTTGTTTTATTAACTATTTTGCATCTTATCTTGTTTCTCTAATTAATAAGTAGACCCACAATTCGAACATAATTTAATAGATAAAACAATTCTTTTTATTCTAAAAATTGATGGCTCAATTCAAATTGAGCCGCAATTGTCGAATTAAAAAAGAAAATAAGTTATAATTGTGCTCTTGTCAAAATAATATTATTTGTTGGTGCTTGGTAATACTTGAATCTATGAGTTAAAAAGAAAAAGAATGTCTGAATTGGGTTCTCAAAGTCTCTTGTCATGTAAAGGTAGCTATCCCACATAGATGCCTACTTCTAGGGATGGAATACCTACCATTCATTTCACAAAGAGAGAGAGAGAGAGATTTACAAGCTAAAGGTAATGTGACAAAAAACTCAATGTCCCCACATATAGTATTTATATTTATATTATATTCTTTTTAGTTTAAAAATGAAAAAGAAAGAAAAATTAAGTAGAAAATTGTCCTCCCTCAACTTTTCTTTTCCATTCATTATTCAAGGAATGTGAAACATGCAGCTCAAATATTTAACAACTAACCATTTGTAAAAACTCAATTTTTTTTTCTTTTTCTTTAAATCCACGTGTCTCAAGATTCTTAATTAGCTTAGTGGTATCGTTATGCACTCTGTCTTTTAAGAGTTGGAGGTTTAAAGATTCACAAATATTATTACATACGTAGTACCATTTCAACTTCAATTACGTTTTATGTAATTTTTCATCACTTGTCTTTAGGAATCAGCCAGTCATTTATATATGTTGTGCCATTTCAACTCCAACTACTTTTGGTGTAATTTTTAATCACTTATCTTTAGGAATCAGCCCGTCATTTTTTGTTAAGTGAAGGATACAATCAGATTCCAATGACCCAACTTTAAATTCTCTGTTGAAAAAGAAAAAGAAATGAAGGGTAATTTTCTTAGAAAGGAAAGGAGCAAGATTTACATAAAAAGTTTGGAAATTTAAATGTGGGTAGTTGAAAAAAAATTGAATTTGCAGACATTGAACATTTCCCAATTCAAAGGGAATTCTTTTTAAAGATTTAAAAAAAAAAATTGATTTTTTAAAAATTGATTTGTAAATTTGATGATTTGATTATGCTTATAGAGTCCCAACCAACCGATTTCCAGCCACGCTTTCAATAGAAAAATCTGGAATTAAAGCAATTCCAAAGCTTCTCTGTTTTGTTGCTTGACTCAATACTCTATATATTTCTCCCCTCTTTTCTTTCTTGTTTTTGTTGTTTCTTCCTCAAAACAGTGTTTTTTCTCTTCTTTTCTTTTCTCACTTTTCCCAGTAGACATATTCTGAGAATCTTCTTCACCCTCCATTATTTTTGCTCTGTTTTTCTCTCTTTCTCTCTCTAGCTTTCTGCTTTCTTCTGTTACTTTGGATACCCACCTACTGCAAGTTGAAGAGAAACTGAACCACCAAACTTCTCACAACTTTTTATTTTCTTCTTTTTATTATCGTCATGTGTGTGACGGATGCAGAGCAGGTTGGGACTGAGAGACCAACTTCTGGGGTTAATAATACCAAGCCATGGCCAATACATTGTGAATTTTTGCAGAATCAGATGGGGAATCCTGATAAGGAGCCGGCTCTAACTGGAACTAGCGACCGAACTCGCTCTGGGAATTCTTTTCCTGTACGAAATTTGCATCCTTCATACTCATTTCTAGGGTTTTTTTTTTTTTTCTCTCTAGATTTCTGCTGGGGTTTCCCTTTTCTTGTTGGGTTTTTGATAAAAATTTGTGAAAAAGTTGTTTTGTTATGTGGAATTTTCTGTGGGGTTCTATGATTTTGCTTTTTTTTCCCCCATTTTTGTGTTCCTCTTGACTGAATGTAGCTGATAATTCATGTATTTGGTCACTTTTTTCCCCCTTTTTGTGTCTGTGTTTGTGTTTAGGGGTGCACATAAGCTGGTGGTGGTTTTCTCTTCTTGTGTTTTCCATTTTCTTTTGTTGTTCTATTTGGTCTTTCTCACTAATTTCAGCTTTGTTTTTATGTTAGTCTGACCTGATGGTTTCTTCTCTTGTTCAATCCACAGTTGCTACTTCCAAATCTGTTTGACAATATTCAATTATAGTCCTTTTTTTTTCTTCACTGTAATTGATTTGAAAGTACCAACGTTTTAGGAACAGCTACTTTTTGTTGTTAATGTGCCTCTTAAAAGATTCTGATATTTTAGTCCTTTCATGTTTTCGTTGAGGTTCCATTGTCAATTTTCTAAAGTTTCAAGCATAAAGTTTCTTCGTTGCGTAGCTTGTACAATTCTTACTTTAATTTATGGTCCATTGGTATGGACCAAAAGGAAAAGATGATAAGGGAGAAAAACCAACTAGGACTGTTTTATTCATGAATACTACTTAATGATAATAGGTTCTTCTGTTGAACTGTATGGTTGAAAATTTTTCCTTAGAATGCATCTCTGTAACCTTGACTAAGAGTTCGTTGGTCTTGTTTTGTTATCCATCAAAATATAAGTGCCATAGCCAACCAATGCATTTGAGTAGTTGAATTGCCTGTAACTTTGGTCCTGGTCTCCCTTGTACGAAGGCTAACTCTAGAATGAATTTACCTGCTCCATAAAATTAATTTAAAAATCTTGTTAGTTGATGTGGATCCGATTGACCAAAACTTCCCTGAAATTGAACACTTTTGCGGCTTGATTGATCTTGTAACCTTATAGATTGTCCTAGATCATGTCAGTTGAAACTTCATTATAATTATGTGGGATCCCTTTGGTTCTCCATTAATGTTAATACCGCTCCTTGAAGAGCTTTTGTTGTTCAAATTCTTTTTATGTGGTTGTGTGTGGAAGAATTGTTCTTGCAGAATGTGGCAATTAATCATCTGACTGTCGGACAACTACTTTTCATAACATAAACTGAATATTTCTTTTAGTTACTTCAAATTTATGTATGTATTGGCTTCACATTCTTCCCAACTTGTTGATTTTTCCGTTCTTTTTTGGTTTTGTAGCTAGAAAGCATATCTGAGGATGCGGCAGTTATAGACAGGAAAGAGAACCCATCTACTTTTGTTCCAGCTCTTAGATCAGGAGAATGGTCTGACATCGGAAAGCGTCCATATATGGAGGACACTCATGTATGCATTCATGACATGGCTAAGAAGTTTGGCTGTAGCTTTCTTAATGAGGAAGCTGTCTCCTTCTATGGTGTAAGTTCATGTATATAGTTTGTGTACTGCTGTTACTATTGTGTTTTGTGAGCAGAGTAAAACTGCTGTTCCTGAGGTTCATACTCTGATTTGAGAATTTTCTCTAAGAGTTCTAGTGAAGAATCTTCACTTGAGATGAGAAACTGACAGAGAATCAGAATATTAGTTCTGTCCATGGATATAACAGCCTTTTATCATCAGTTCAGTTAGGAAGGAATCACACTCTTGGATTTCTTGGTAGAGCTTGTTTTGACAGTTTTCCTCTAACTATAAAACAAACTGCATTTAGTTAGACCAAGTTTTATAAGTGGTATCTGAGCCAAATTCTCCTGATTTTAGCCACTAAGATTTTTTTTTTCTTTTTTTTTTGGTACATCAAAAAGGTTCATTCTAAGCTTATCTTGCCAAATGTGAAACCCCATAGAGATCTCAGCATCAAACTAAACTATCCTCTAATCTTTATGAAAAGGCCCCTCAATTCGTATCAATTAGATTTGAAAACTAATAGAAAAAAA
>QLSR01000238.1:1552929-1580722 GCA_031780015.1 Citrullus colocynthis | reverse complement strand
AAAAAAAAAAAAACACAAAACACAAAACATACAGAACTCCAAATTGAACGGTTGAATTGATGCTGTGTGAATGGATTTGAGAATGCAGGTTGTTGAAAAACAACATGAGACAAATCAAACCTGCGTGACGAGGTAGAGTGCTTAAGACTTAAGTAGAGTACGCAGAGTAGTTGCAGGCTTGAATTGGGTGAGAATCTGACAAGGTTGTTGAAAACATGAGACAAGTCAAACCTGCGTGGCTAGGTAGAGTGCTTAAGACTTACATAGAGTAGTTGCAGGCCTGAATTGGTGAGAATCTAACAAGTCGAAAAGCAGGTTGCTTAATGTATATTGTACTGAAGAAAAAAGCTACGACTCTATAGAGGTCTTTTGTAGCCTAACCTACACTGAGCAACTGTGGGAAGATTGAACAATCAAGTTAATTTGAAGGTTAGAGTTGTTTGAAGGAAAAGACAGAATCTGCTTCTTTTCCCCTTGGAAGGACTATTTTGATAAAAGAGAACTATCTTGAAGTGTGTAATATCTTGCCAACCATGAGCAGATGGTATGATATAGTGGGTTATTGCATGGAGACCTATTTAAGATGTTTTGCCTCTGTCAAACTGCCTCTATTGTGCAAATGATTAAACGAAGATGATTGAGTTCTAGTACATGTCCAACCTGAAATCTACCTGAACCATGCACTTTGGAGCTTTATGTGGTAGTGACCCTCCATACCTCGGTGAGATGAAAATAGGCAAGGTGATGGAGGGCATTGTTTAGGTGGAGGGTCATCTTAAGGTGCATTTGTGGAGGGCTCACCCAATAGGATCTAATCAATATCAAACACTCCATATAAAGGCATATGATAGCTTAGTGTTAGCTAATTTGACAACAAACATTTCAAGACACGTACCCCAAATTTATCCAAATGTTCCAACACCTTTTTGCCCAAGAACATACCACTTGAGAATTGAGACCCAAAACAATTTTAGGAAAGCGGGGTTTCTTTTCTTTTCAATAAAAAGGAAATCTAGCAGCCATTCCCTACTTTCCTCTTTGAGGATGAGGTAATGTGTTTTGAAAGAAAGAATCACTAAGCCGTGGTCTTTTTGACATATGCTAGATGTAGGATGAAGGAACAGATCAAGAAATGTATGTGTTCTTTACTTTTACCGCATCTCTAAGCCGTGGTCTCTTTGTCATATGCTAGATGTAGGATGAAGGAACAGATCAAGGAATGTATGTGTTCTTTACTTTTAGCCAATGCAAGTTGCAAAAATGTGGAAGCATTGGCTTGCATGGTTCAGTACTCCTATTGTCATTTGTTCGGTAAGGAATAGGGTTAAGGAAAAGCCTGAGATTGTACATGGATGGTGTAAATAGGGAGATACACTTTAAACAAGGCTCATTTTTGCTCGTGTAATCAGAGTTTGACCAAGCGATCAGGTTTGTTGGTAGAGCTAGTTTCTGTAGCTCATCTCTAGCCATATAGTGGAAACAAACACATTTGGTTAGATCTAGTCCTATCACTCTGTAAGGTTTGTATTTGTATATGAAAGGTGCTGGCAACTGAGATAATTGTATAAATCCCCTCCCCCTCTTGGGAGTGGCTTTCAGACTGAATAAGTTATTAAGAGATTAGATTTAAACTCTGTGCTTTGGTATAAACCATGAGTGTAGAAACTTCTGGTCTTTAGTTTCTCATAAATAATTGGGTTTGCCTGAATAAATAGGTATTTGACGGTCATGGAGGAAAAGGCGCTGCACAGTTTGTTCGTGACCACTTGCCGAGAGTCATTGTTGAAGATTCTGACTTTCCTTTAGAACTTGAAAAGGTCGTCACAAGGTCATTTATGGAGACTGATGCAGCTTTTGCTAGATCTTGCACTCTTGAAACATCTCTATCTTCTGGCACAACTGCCCTGACTGCAATGATATTTGGAAGGTAATCACTTGCTCTTGCTTTTGCTTTCAATTTTCTTTTCCTTTTTTCCTTTTCTGAAACTTCGAACTTTATGGCGGCAGGATCGGAATACTCTGTTAACATGTGGCCTTAGGATTCATAGGGAAAATATGCTAATAAATAAGTGGTCATAAAATAAAATAAAAATTATGTACTTCCAAAGCTCTGTTGTTTTCTTGCTAAATGTGCTCGTTATTGTTATTGGTTATGTATTATTAGCTTCTTTGGAGCACTCTCCTTAGATACAAAGATTTTGATCTTCTGGTATTTATATTGGTCATCATTTCAAACAGGTCTTTGCTTGTAGCAAATGCTGGCGATTGCCGAGCAGTACTGTCAAGACAAGGATGTGCAGTAGAAATGTCCAAAGACCACAGGCCATGCTGCACAAAAGAAAGAAAGCGAATCGAGGCCTTGGGCGGATTCATTGATGATGATTACCTAAACGGCCTGCTCGGTGTTACACGTGCGATAGGAGATTGGCATCTTGAAGGAATGAAGGAAATGAGTGAAAGAGGTGGACCATTAAGTGCAGAACCTGAACTTAGATTAATGACATTGACAAAGGAAGATGAGTTCTTGATCATAGGTAGTGATGGAATATGGGACGTCTTCATGAGTCAAAACGCTATCGATTTTGCTCGGAGGAGGCTCCAAGAGCACAATGATGTGAAAATTTGCTGCAAGGAAATAGTGGAGGAAGCCATAAAGAGAGGAGCAACAGACAATTTAACAGTAGTGTTGGTTAGCTTTCATTTGGAACCTCCTCCACCTGTAGTTTTTCAAAGGCCAAGATTTAGAAGAAGCATTTCTGCTGAGGGACTTCAGAACCTCAAATTTCTTCTAGAAGGATAGAAACTTAAAAGACATTCTTTCTTGTTAATTGGCCAGAGGGACTTTTTTGAGTTTTCTGGTTGTGTACACAAATGTATTTTCATGGGGTAGAAAGTTTCAGCTCTTCCTTGTCTCATTTTATTAAGCTTCTTTTGGGTACCCTCATGGAACAGAAAGGAAATTAGGATCTTAAACAAAAAAAATTTTGGAATTGTATAATTACACTTCCTTTTTCTTGATGGTCTCTCGTTGGGTCAATAATGGAGGATTATACCAAATTGATGGGAAAATTTCATGTATATTGTCTGTACTTTGTAAATAAAATTGTTGTGTTTGTTTCCAATTCATTCATCTTTTTTTATGTAGGTGGGAATGTCTTTGTTTATGTAGGTGGGAATGTCTTTGTTTAACAAAAATATACAGACCAAAATGAATTTTAATGATTCTGTTTTATTGAACTTAAGTAAATTAGACTTTTGATTTTATTTACTAAAATTTGAAAAGGAAATTCATTTGCATTAAGGGCACGTTATTTTCTGGTCAACATAATCAATCAATACTAATATCAAAAGGGAGGTTCATTTAAATATGTTTCCAAAAGATCAGATAACAATAATTTGCAAATAATGAATAATAAAGAAACTCTATTACAATTGTAACAATTTTGATTAGAGAACCGTAGACTTATTAAATTCTAAATAGAATCGTTTTCAAATTTTGAAGAAACCATACAAACATATGTTGGCATCTCTAAATTTGTGTTTTTTTTCTTGCATCCCAATTGTTTAGAAAGTCGAAATTTCGTATGTTTTATCAATTTTTAAGCTTAATCCTTCATTGATGGTGAATGTTAAATTTAAGTTATTGTAAACTTACCCAACATAATACTTCAAATAACGAAATTTTGAAAGGAAAAAAGTCATTTAAGAGTTCAAATTTTTATTTATTTCTTATAGATTTGGAGGGATCGAAAACTCCCATTTTTCATTATGCAACGTAAGTTTGTCATCAATTTACTATCAACAAGAGACTAAACAAATGTTAAAATATAAACGACCAAATTGAAACTTTCTAAATAATAACTAAAATTTAAAAGGCCTAAAACTAATTTTACATAGTTATTAAAATGAATCCAACCTTGTTTCTCAAGGTAAGTTCTCAGGATATGCTCAACATGATTAGATACCGATCCTACCTTGATTCAATTTTATTGCAGGCACCAAAACAAATTTATAACTAATAAGAAGTCTAGAGTTGGAATTCCTCCTTTGAAAGAAAACCCAAATAAAACCACTATTAAGAATCAAGATTTCAAGAGAAATGTCATCCCTCCAAATCAAATATCAGATTTCTAATTTGGTCTAATACATACCTACAAGACATGAATATATCATTAGCTAATCTCGAGGAGATCGGTTCTAATTCTTTCATTTTCATTCTAAACATGTAAATGCAACCAAATCTGCCTTCCTTGTTTCACATTACAAGGTTAAATACATACTCTAAACATCACAGTAAAAATTCCTAAAATATGTATTCAGCTTCAATATCCCTCAAACTTAGCAGACAAGGAAAATTCTCTAAAGATAAGATTGACAAATCTCAGGCTGCCTGCCTCTCTCCTAATATATAAGAATGATGGTTTGTTGACTCAAGGCAGGAAGTTGAGGGAAGTGAAGAGAAACAACTATGGTACAACACTTGGATTCACCAACAAATCAGGCCAAGCCATGCTTGGATGAAGGCTGCAAAACCTTTGCTTGCTTGGATGAGCTTCAATTATATCATTTGTTGATGAAGATCAGCTGCTTGCTGAGCCAGCTCGACCATCATTGCCTCGTCAAAGAACTTGTTTATGCTCACATCCTCGCTCATTCCCTGTAAATCCCAGTACAGCTAACGTATTAAGGCAAGAACTCTCTGTTTTTCATTTTCTCAAGCTATGGTTTAGAAAAATTGAAATTAGTAAGGCATTAGGACCATATTGGGGAAATCAGAACATATAATTCCAAAAGCACGTTTATGAACTTCAAAGAGCTTTGTTAAGTCATGCATGCATAGGATACAACCTCCTTGCGTGTGAGAAAAGATTGTGAACAAAAATGAGCAGAAGGTCTAACCTTTCTACGCCTTGTCTTCACCATGAATTCACGTGCAAGGTGTTGTATTGGTGCTGGCTCAAGAGGCCGTAAAACAATGCTCTTATCAAGAGGATCACCAGGAACAATGGCCCAATGGTCAAACACAGAGAGACAAAAAGCTTGGCCTTGCGTATGATACCGCAAGTCCGTCTCAAAGCCAAAAGATTCTATAACGGGTAAAAATGCCTGAAAAGCAATAATGGGTTAAAGAAACATAAGAAATTGAGTCTATCATGCCTTCATATACTATAAATTTACTCATAAAAATAAAACCACGTTGTCCAGATTGAAAATCTTTGATTGTGAAATGAACAAGGGTATCTTAACTTTAGAGAGCAACGTGTTACTATTCAGTGATTCCATGCAGATTGCAGATCCACTACAGTTGAGAAGAAAACACCCAATATATTGTACGCAATTATAAAGATCCATAATATTTTGAGATAAAGTGGAAGTAATATTAGTCATTAAACCTTGACAATGTAAGCTGGAGTCCCTGGTTGAGCAACATCAGCTGTAACATGTCCACGCCTTCGGGACAGGACAGTATAGATTGCAGAGACACAATCAATGGGTGTTTGTATCTGCAATGGAATAATATAAAATTTACTCAAAACATCAGTAGAAGAGTTACACATAATGTTGACAAAATATTTTAGGTTTGGATACAATTCAGAAGCACTCTTCACAAAAAGTCAAAAATACCAAAAGTGATTTCCAAAGAAGCCAATAGTTCCTTCTTTTTTGTGAGTTTGTGAGATGAGGAGTCAAATCTAAAATTACTTTATGGTAATCATATATAGTGGTTGATCCCCTTCCCTACACCCAAATGCTTGGTTGCATGGTGAAATTATAATTTTTAGTCTCTCTTAAAACTAACAGTAGAACCGCCAACACAGTGTTGCCAGACTCCAGGAATCATTCTCTTGGTATTATATTTTATCAAGTATTTTCTACTTAACACTTTATTTACAATACCTACTTATACTAATTAACCTCTAGCTCTACTCTCCACATACTTTCCCTCACTTCTCTCACCAACTTACATCTCGGGCATATTTTCTTTTAGTAGTTATTCTTTTACTAATTAACATCTACTTTCTTTTACTAAATAACCTTTACTCTCCACTGTCTCCCTCACTTCCTTCCACACTCTCTGACTTCTCTCGGGCACTTTTTTAGTGGTCTTTTCATTTCACACATTCCTTGCACTTCTTATTAGCCACAAAAATTCACTTAGAAATATCTCTGGACATATTTTCTCCCACTACTATTTTCTCTCTAATTCTCCAAACAAGTGAGTGATTAAGCAATTTTTTTAAGCAATTATAATGAGTGGTTTTAATAAAAGACCACTCAAAAGCACCCCAAACACACCTTGAGAAAGCCTCATCACGAAAATTTAAAAAACTCATCACCAATAAATAGTAAGCGAAGAGAAATTATTACAGCCCATGCTTGACTGTAAAAAGTAAGAAATTTGACCTCGACGTAGTATACAGGTTCCATAAGTCGTGGGGTTGCCATAAGAAATGACGAATAGGCCACTCGTCGAGCGGTGGGAATGATCTGGCCAGACCCACGATGCAATGGCTCAGGTGCAATTCTGGCATCAACAATTTTGAATTTTACATTTCTAATGGGTTCATCGCAAAGTGGTCCTTCTCTAGCTCCCCATTGAAACCTGTTAAAAATATAAATGCCTTACATTGAGGGTGAAATAAATAAATAAAAAATTTTAAACGTTTAAAAAATATATATTGAACACAAAAAAAAAGGAAAAAAAGGGGGAAAGCTAAGCCCCTGGGTCCCCTCCTCCCCCAGAAAAGAGAGAGAGAGCCATCAAGATAGTTTACCCTTGAACAATGGAATCCTTGACGGCATTCAGCAAATTCTTGTCTACTTCAGAAGAGAGTGTATCATCTAATAGAATGTTAGGTCCCTGAAATTTCATTAAAAGTTTAAACATCAAGAACAAAAATGAAGTACAAAGCACATACTGCTAGCTTTCCAGGATGGCAAAAATTGATTTTAATATATAACAACTTCATTGAACCCCAAATCTTTTACCACTATGCTTAAAGTTGGAGTTACCCATGCCAAATTCAGAAAGATGACTAGAAGGACAAATCAAATGATAAACTATACTCAAAATAAAGTTAATCTGCAGTGAGCAAAGTATCAGTTTTACTTTTACCCTCCGACAAGAAAGCATCAATTTCAATGTCATTTAGAAGATTTATATTTTAGTGAAGAGATTACCAGCTACATAAGTTACCTGCTTATCTGGGCCAAATGCCCATATGGACCTTGCAGCCAGCAAATCCCACTCATATTTTGTCTGGAAGAAATCCCCGAGTTTCTTTCTTGACCAATCAAGGCTTACTACACCATTCTCAATGTCTTCTGCAAGTCCTCTCTCCAATGGCTCTGCAATCTAGAACGAAAAAATGATTTGAACTACCACATCACATTCCAAGAATTTAAGAACTCCAGAATAAACAAAAACAGCCAAGTTTGAATATTTGCCTACCATGGTTATTTTGTTCTTCTTGTTGGGAGTCTCAGCAAAACATTTCATCGAAGAAGACTCTACAACTGTTTCACAAAATGAAACAACAGGATCGGCCACCTACAGAATGGGTTACAGAAAGGAAAATTCATCAGAGAAGAACAAAGAGAAAAAAATGGGGAGCAAAAAGTGAGGGACAATCGGATAAAAGAATACCTTGACTTCTACTTCCGAGTAGAGCTCTCTAAGATCCTTCATAATTGAATCCAAGTACAGCTCGCCAGTGCCTAGAATGGTATGCTCGCCTGATTCCTCAACCTTAGTGATTGCCAGAGGATAACTTTTGCTGATCTTTCGAAGACCCTCTACCATCTTTGGCAACTCACTTGGATTTAGAGGCTCAGTGGCTGTTTTCACCACAGGAAGGGTATTGAATTGAAGTGGTCGGAATATGTAAACATCCTCATCATAGTCTACATTAGACAGAGTTGCAGTTTTCATGATAGATGCATCCACTCCTTCAATGAGAACCCAAGATCCAGGAGGAGCCTCAGCAATGGGAACCCTGTCTCGAGCTTGATAAAGCCATAATTTCGTTACTTCCTTTATTGTCATATCTTCCTCATCCTCTGGTGAATAGCCCTCACCCAATACCCGTACAGTCTGCCCTGTTTGAATCTTACCACTATAAACCCTACCAAACGCATCAAATACACTGCAGTCTGACTTGGGGTATAGTTTGGTGACATTAACCATTAAAGGCCCAGAAGGATCACATTCTTTCATTGCTTTGTAAATCACAGAGTCTTTTGGCCCAGTATAAATATGATCCACCTTCTGAGAAGAAAAATCCCTGGGAGAAGGTATGTGTTGAACAAGCATGTCAGTAAATCCTGAAGCTCCACCAAAAACTGAACTACAAGCCAGTCTCAGCAAAGGCCTAACGTTCAACTTGTAAGCTGCATTGCTAAGAGTAACACCAAACTCTGCAAGAGTAGTCTCAACACTTTTCCTATGTTCGCCAATGACTTGACTATATATTTTGTAGAGTGGCTCAAGTACAAATTGAACAAATGACCTTTCCCCTCCACTTGCAGGTTGTTTTTTCTTAAATCCTCTGGTATCAGAATGATAATAATAATCTCCCCAAAGACGAGATGCAAACTTATCAGCATCAAAAGCGATTCCATGAAGTTTGACATATAACTTTGCAAACGATTGCAAAGTAAACGACCATCCTGCAGTAGCACTAGCAAAACACACATTTCCAGCGGCTGGGTCAATGACTTGGACATTTCCAGCAGTAGATGAGGCAGCAGATATGTGGTTATTAATAATTTCTAATGTATGCCTTAATTTATAGTATGCATCCCTTGGGGGCAATTTAAGTTCTGTAATCAGCCTGTCAACCTAGATACAAATACTGTATCAGTATTAAATAAACATGTGGTGTCCGAAGGGGATCCAGCTTTCAAAAATCTGATAAAAACTCAAAAGGAATCCAATAGGCTAACCTTGTTAATTACAACAACAATGGGCAATTGCTCCTGAATTGCATGGCGTATAGCCCTCTCTGTGTTGACCTGTAGATTGTAGAGTACATTCTCATTAATGCCACTATGCATTTATTCCATCCTCATTGCTTTCTCCATGGAACAGCAGAATCAATAATTCCATTATATTAATTATAAAAAAATAATAAAAATAAAAATAAAAAACCTCCATGAAAGGCAGATAGAACAACCCACACTCTTTATATGGTTAAATTCTGCAGTAAAATGATTACACAAATCCAAAACCGATGCAAAGAGCATTAATGATTTCCTCCTCCATTGATGCTAAAATGAGGTGCCGCCCCATAGGTAAAAGTAAATTGGGATATAAAATGATGTTTAAATCAATGTGAAGATAAAAAGGAAATTTGCTAATTTACTGGCAGGCTGGCAGCTATTAATTATGTAAAAATTCTAGAAGTTAGCATATGCAGATAAAAATAAATAAATAAAAACTAGGACTGAGACTTATTTACTTACCATAACTCCTTCAGCAGCATCTACGATCAACACTGCACCATCAGCAAGTCTAAGAGCAGCAGTCATTTCATCAGAAAAATTGGTATGGCCAGGGGTGTCCATTATATTGCAAAGGTATGATTTTGAATTGCCATCCTCGAGGACTAGTGACATAGGAACTGCCTTAATTGATATTCCTCTCTCCTGCTCGTCAATCCTTGTATCTGTGTACCTGAGATGTTTCTCTCCTTTAATATCAAATGTTGTCATGTGATGTGTTTGTTCAACCAACATATCCATAAGGACTGTCTTTCCATGATGCAAGTGGCCTACAAGTGCAACATTGCGGACCAAAGTTGGATTGGACATGAGACCCACCAGAAATTGATTTGAAACATAAGTCCTAGAATCTTTCACCCCAACCTCAAACTTTATATTTCTAACAGGCTTAATAATTGGTTGCTCTAGCGGTAGCTCATCTTCATCCATAACCAATGTTTCAACATCCTCACCATAAACCTCTTCTGCAGTTGGATAATATTTTTTGTCCTCTGCAAGGACAATCTGGTTGTCCATATCAACATCGTTAGACGTCGTAATCCAACCATTTGAAGCACCACCTGCATCTTCACCATCTGATACACCTTCATCTTCGTCAGGCTTCTCCATGAGGTCTTCATCTTCATCTTCGATGTCACTATCCTTATCAGAGTCAATTTCTGGCCCTATGTAGTTTCCAAATTCATCATACAAGCTATCATCCATGCTTAGTATTCTCAAAGCTGCAAATATATAAGAAACTAGCTCAATGTTACAATCCATTTAACTAAAAAGGATTGGAATTCGATAATGTAGCTATTAAATACAGGCTGGGATTTATGTCTGTTAGCTACATTTGCGAGGGAAATAAACAACAAGCAGAAAGAACACTTTCCATAGTTTTTTTTATGCAAGAATCATTGATATGGAGACTGGAGAGAAGTTACGTAATATAAAATCAATCAAGCCAAGACTACAATATCATTCACTCCCAATTGGAGCTTACGAGAACCCACCCACCCCTAGCGTTAACCACACTATGAGGGTAACTACTAAAGGCACAAACAATTCGTAGAAATTTGATTCAATAAGAACAAGAGATTAAGTAGAAGAAAAGAGAACCTTGACTAGATCAAACATCTACCCAGTCCATTTAACTCATCATTGAACATTTTTCTTTCTTCCCAACAAATACTCCAAAGTAAGGACTGGCTACACTGACCCAGAAATCCTTTGCTGTACCCTTTAAGAGGTAAGCACAAAGTAATGAACTATGAACTCAATTTACCCTTTAGGAAATGAGGGCAAACTAACTGGAGCAGTTTCTCCTCTACAGATTGATGGAAAGCCAAGAGAGACCAAAATTTGTAACAAGAGACTTGATAGGAACCAGAGAAGAACCAATCTACATTGAAATTCAGAGCATATGAACTTACAAGCTAAAACAAGTGTTTCGAAGACCCTCCCCTCTCGACGGATGGTGATGGACAACTGTCGGCGACGTGCAGCGGCAAAAGACGACCGACGACGGTAGAGCAAGCGGCGTGAGTGACGGAGGGTGATGGCGTGAGTGTATGCGTGAGTGTATGATCAGTAGTGATAAGTGGCCGGCAATGGTGGCGGTGGCGGTGCGAGCAAAGGACCACGGCGACGAGGGCGCCGGTGAAAGGAAATGAAAAGCTTACAGTTGCTAGGGTATGGCCTGACTTGTCACGGGGATAAACCGGGTCGAGTTTTGGGCTTACAATAAAGAACAACCCGGCTCAATAACCCATCTTATTATCGGCCCTTTCAGACTTTGCAAAGAAATGGGCCTCATCCCAGCCCATTAAGAACTCATCTGAGATTTCACGTGAGAATGAATGGTACAAAATATCAATATAATGAAATCACATATCAAAATATCAAATACACATGCATCACACACATAGTAACAAAATGGTTATTTTAAATGAAAACTTTTTTTGGTTACGCTATATCAAAAATTAATTCTATCAATTATAAATATGTTATTATTTCTTACCAATATTTTTTTTTTTTTTTTTTTTTGTTGAATGCGAGTCATGTTTTAAAAAAGGTTGTGGTTGGAGTGTTGTTTCAAATAATTAATCCAACTTCTCTGAACTATTTGTTATTTATTAAAGTTTTTCTGAAAACCACTTTTGATCCTCTAAAATAATTCAATAAGATATATTAAACTCACTTTAAATTATTTTGCTTTTAAATGTGCTTATATATATAAATTCAATTTTGCTTTTCTTCAAAAGGTCGAACGTCATTCTATAGTTGTACTAAAAAAATTGTTTTTTCTTACGAAGAAAGATTTTAGGATTTAGAAATATGTACTAGTAAAATTAAAAATTTGTGACTTTGTAATTTTAACCTATATAATATTAATAAGAACTATTTTTAAATATAGAAAAATGAACCAAAATATTTATAAATGTGACAAAATTTTACTGTCGGTCTACAATCTGGCCTAATAGATTGTGATATTTTCTATTATTTGTAAGTATTTTCTACAGTTTTGTCATTCAAAACAATTTTTCTATTAGTAATAAAAAAATTATTATTATTATTATTATTACTACGAGGTTAATGGGATGTGAGGGTGGAGAAATAATTATTTGTTTATTTTTAATTCATAAAATTGTTGAAGTGGTCTAATAATGATCCTTAATGAGATCTACATGTGTACTTTGGATTATAAAATAAATTAAATTGCTGTAAAGTTGTTCATCTGAATCAGACCAAACTGATTTGATACCGTGTAATCTGAAGCATTTTGTAAAAAGATTGAATGAGATTTGATTTTCTGTTTAATTCAGTTATATTTAATTGTTTTTAAAAATATTTCAGTTTTGAGGATACCCTTTTTACAAATCATTATATATATTTCATTATAGTTGCATAATTTTATTCTTAATTATTATTATTTCTAACTAAACACATCTTTTTCAGAGATAATAAATTGATAATAGCTTCCTCTTCTTAGACTTCTCACTTTTTGAGTCACACATTGTTTTTATATATAGAACTGTCAAAATAAGCAAGTCACTGAATACACTCCATTAAGTAAATTAGTTAAAAATCACGTTTTGTTCTTACATTTTCACGGGAGTAACGATTATCTAATTTTACTTCTTATATTTTCAATAAATTTTAAATTTAGTCCCTACTACTATTTTCTTTTTTAAATACTTTTTATTATCTATAAGCATTTCTACTACAAAATTTGAAAATATTTTTACATATTGTCTTTAATTACATAAAAATTATTATTATTATTGAGCCAATTTCGATAAACATTAGCTCCGAATTATTAAATTTAAGATTTATTAAAAGTTTAAGAGTTAATTAAAATTGATCAAAAAAAATTTAAGGTAAATTTGTAGACAAGAAAATAAATTTGGATGATAATAACAAACAAGTTGATCTTAAAAGAGCAAAACAAGGTTACCTAATATCATATAATTTGATGGTAAGACCGTGGTTATCTCGTCCCCTTTAAACCTTTAAACCTATCTAGCTAATACATTTTCTTAGTACAATAAAAGTAGGAAGATTTGAACTACCGACCCCTCAATCGCTAATATATATATATATATATATATATATATATATCATTTCAGCTATGTTGGCTTAAAATGGGAGAAAAGGGGCTTTGATTTGATACAAAGAAGAAGAGTTAGGTTTGTCAACGAGAGGGAATAGGGAACCTGCAGCAAGGGCAATGGGCATTGGCTTGGAGCCAAGGGACCAAGCAGGTGGAATGGAACTTATGGGCGCATGGAAGATGGACCAGCGGCTCGCCCACTCTGAACCGTTCTAGACAAATGCTGCACTCTTCTTGCTCTAAGGCTTTCCATTTCATTAGCTTCCCCCAACTCAATCTTTTCTTTCTTGTTGTTTCTTCTTTTCCCTTTGCTTTTTCTTTTTTTTTACCATGTTTTTCTGATGATTCCTTCCACCCTACTTCTTCATTCCCACTCTTCCTCCTGTATAATTTTACCCAAAAAGAAGAATTTCTTGAAATTGATAATGATTTTGATGTTTTAGGTTGATTTTAGGCTAAATTACAAATTTAATTGGTTTATGGAGCTTGGACGTAGTTTAGACTTTGTTTTTATAGCTTCAAGAGTTTGAATTTAAATGTCTCTTATCATTTAGGAGAATAATCTCACGAATCATCTCCTTTCATTATCATGATTTTTTAAAAATTAAGTTTATAGAGATTATTTTCACATATTGATTTTCTTTGTTTTGCTAACTATTTTTTTAGTAGAGTTTTTCAAAATGTTGCTTGGTATTTTAAATTTAAATAAGAATTCAAGTGTTTTTAATTAGAAAAGATGAAAAATTATGATAAAATAATTGTAAGAAAATAAACTTAATGAAAAAAAAAAAAGTATAATTGTCAAACTGGGCTTAAAATTGAATCATACTTTTGTTTCTGTATTTTCAACTTTGATCAATGTCAGCGCCTAAACTTCTAGTTTTAAAAATTATTATTGTTGTAATTTTTTTTAATCATAAAAAGTAGTTTCATTTTGTTTTTGGTTTTGTTATATATTTAGAATTAGGTTCGATGATTTTTTTTTAAATAAAATTGGTCGACAATTAATGGAAACGAATGCAATGATTAAATGGTTCTTTCCACCATAAAGTAAAAAAAGTATAGAAATGAAAATTTAAAACAAAGCATTCATTCAATGCTGAAGCTGAAAGGACTAAAATGAAAAATTTAGAAATTTTAGTACTAAAATACAATAGAAGTACAAAACATATTTAACCCTTTCCCAGTAGAGGTAGGGCTGGTGATTTAATTAAAACAGAAATAATGAAGTGTACCCTCAATTTTAGTTATTTTAGTATATCTTTTTTAATACAATAATTAGGAGTTAGGAGATTCAAACTGAAAAGTTATGTTAATTACCGCCAAACTAAGCTCATTTTAACTATTTTAGTGCAACTTACTAATTACTTAACGACAATTTATCGTGTCACAATCTTTTTCTTTCAATTTTGTTATAATGTGATTAAGAGTAGATTATCAAGTAATCAATTACTTCATATTTTTCTTCAATTGATGATATGTAAATTCTTCTAATAACAAAACCCAAAACAATTTTCTTTTGTACAAAATAAAGAATCAAAAGATGGCAAAATAATAATACGGATTATTTTCAATTATATTAAAATCAATCAACTTATTTATAAATATAATAAAATACCAGGGTTTATCATCAAGTGATAAACAATGGACAGATAATGACATTTTACTATATTTAAAAATATTTCTAGTAATTTTATAATTTTAAATAATTGTCCTAATAATAACAATAATGTTATTATTTATAACTAAAATATCATTTTTGTCCTATGTTTTAAGATTTATTCAATTTTTAATTCATCTATTTGTAAATATTCAATTTTAGCAAACATGGTTTTAGTCAATCTTAAACTTAGTTCAACTTCTAATTTATTGGCTTTTGTAAGAGAGAAGAATTTTATCTATGAGTTTTTCATCTACAAATTTGGCTTCTCTCTATGAGTTTTTCGTCTACAAATTTGTAAAATGTATTTTATTTAATGAAAATAATTATAAGTATTTAACCAATTTCATTCAAATTGATTTCAAAATTTAAAAAACTAACTGTTGATCTAAATTAACTTAAAAAATTAATATTTTTTAAAAATTTATTTTCATTTAAATACTTTTTTAGAAAAGTGTGTAAAATAAAAATACTAATTAACTTTTAAATTTAAAATAAAAGTGTGTAAAATAAAAATACTAATTAACTTTTAAAATCAATTTTGAATGGTTGCAAAACAATTATTTTTTTTTAAAATAGCCTATTTTTTAAGTTAAATATTTGAAAAATATTTCAAACAAAACCTACATTTGACATTTCTAAGGTTTGATATTTCTAAAAATATGAAGACTAAAATCCAACATATTTCACGACGACGAGAACCAAAATCATATTTTCAAGTCCGTAATCTTTTAGTCAACTTTCAATTTGATCCTCAATATTTTAAACTTTTCAATTGCACCTATAATCTATTAAAATTTCCTGATTCGTGAATTTTATTAACAAACGGTTTTTTTTTTCTTTTTTTTTTTTTAAGAAAAGTTTGAAAAAGATTGAAAATAGATTTGAAGAACAATGAATAAAATTGTCAAGAAAATAAGGTGGCTCATGAAGAAATCACCTTGGATTTTCAGGTTTTCTGTGAGTCCTCAACCTTTCATCTAACCGTTCCTTAGCTTCTCTTGCAATTTCACCAAGTTTCTCGTTCTCGTAAGCTTGATTCGACGAACTCCGTTGCTTAATTTATAATTACAAAACGATTCATCAGATTTTCCCAGGAAATAATTCGAAGAACATAGATGGAATTTTTTAGTATTTATTTCATAATATAATATACCTGTGAAGAAGATGATGAAATGAGATGAAAATCACGGTTGCTTGTGTACAAACAGAAGGATGGTCTTCTTGTAGATCCTGATTTCGCCGCCGTGGACGGCGAGTCCGATGAGGTTATACTCTGGTGGAACCGCCGCCGTCTAGCGCATTCAACTCCAGGCAACATTCCGGCCATCGTTCAACGAAATTGTTTAGATTAAAATCAGAAATATTAGCAAATTTATCAGAAACTCATTTGGAAAAAAATGGTGGAAACGGAACTGAGAATCAAACCACGAAGATTAAAACTGAAAAATCTGCAGAGTAATCCGAATAGAAACAGAGAGGAGGATGAAGAACAGAGGCAGTCGAGAGTGAAACGGTGAAAACTAGTTGGATTAAACCCAAGAGGATTTCAACTCAAAAACTGTTAAATTACACAGAAAAAAACCGATTTCAACTCAGAATCAATGGAGTTTTTCAGTTTTAGCAAACGAATCAGAAATACCAGAAAAACGAGAAAAAATTCTCAAATCCACACTAATTTCAACTCAAAATCAACCGAGTTTCAAATTTTCAGAAATGGTGAAAACTAGCTGGATTAAACCCAAGAGGATTTCAATTCAGAAACAATGGAACTTATCAGTTCCAATAAATGCATCAGAAATACGAACACCCATTACAGAAAAACGAGAAGAAAACGAAGAAACCCAGCTACGAAATTCTCAAATCCACACCAATTTCAACTCAAAATCAACCGAGTTTCTCAGTTTCATCAAAATTAACCAAAACCCACTAAGGATTACAATTGAAAACCAACGAAATCACTGATTTACAAGGAATAAACAAAAGAAAAACCCCTAAAAGCAGAGAAACGAGGAACACGAAGAAGAAGCTTGAAAACTGAAGTAAAATGGGAGTGGAAGGAATTAAAATAAGGATAAAGTATGAAGGCCAACGAAGCTGGGGAGTGATGAAGGTAACAGACAGAAGTGGGTCCTCGCCATTGAAAGGCGGTGAGAGTAAAACTTACAATAACGAGACGATCTCTTCAATCATTCTCTCTTTTTCTCTCTCTTAAAAGAAATGGGGAAATGTAGTGAGAGAAACGGGGAAAAGGAAGGAGGGAAGAAGCTTCCTTCAAGATTTTGAGGGGATGATGACTCTAAAAAGTATTAATTCCACTAAATTCAAGATAAATTATAAATTAATAATGGATTTGTTTTTGTTTTTAGTTTCCATTGTTGGTATACGCTCGTAATGGCATAAAGTTGGTAATTTTCGACTAAAAAGTTTGAGGTTGAAAATTATATTTCCAGTTAGGTTAAATTATTAAGGAAGAATTTAATTCATATCATTTTATAAGTTATTATAATTTAATTTTGGTCAAATTGTAAAAATCATTCCTAAAGTATAGTGTAGTTGAAATTAAATCCTTTAAGCTTCCAATTTTAAAAATTAAACTCTCAGAATTATGTAAATGTTAAAATTGGATCAAATTGGAGCTCCAAACTTATATAATGGTATAAATTGTAGCATTTGTACAAGTTTGAGAGTTCAATTTTATTCTCTGTGAGTCCAATTTCTATAATTATTGTAAGCCTACGGGTCCAACACTTGTATAACTTTGAGGGTGGTTTTTGCAATGATATACTGTTTGAGGGTCTAATTGCAAGTACTAATGTACTTCAAGGGTGGTTTTTGCAATTTGCCTTTTAATTTTTTGTTGAGAAAAATTTGCCCTTTAATCTTTACGATACGATAAAACTCCATACATATTATATAATCTCTATGATTTGATAAAGTTATTTATAAAGATTTTATCAAATCATAAACTTAAAACTTAAATATAAACTATAGGAACTAAATTTACAATATAACCTTCCATCTAAGACTTTTAATTGGAGATAAAAGGCAAATAATAATAATAATAACCAATATATTTGTAATTGGTCATGAGGGAGAATGTTTACATCTCTATTTTGTCATTACATCTTTTAGTAGTTTCTATTTTGTCTTTCGTTACAATCATTCAGGTCAAGGTGGTTACAAACAAAATGGTGTATTCTTTCATGTGTGGATTGAGTCTAGATCATAGTTACGAAATACCACAATCTAAATGATGAGAGTGTGTAGTGTGTTTAAATGAACAATCACATACCTTTGCCCTGTAACAACTATTTGAGTCGAGTGGGTACATAATGAAGTTGTGTTTTATGTTTATTTTTATTTTTATTTTTTTGTGCATGGAGTGTGAATCTAGACCATACATATAAAACACTACAATCCAGTTGAGACATATTTAAACAAATAATCACATCTCTTGTTCCATTGCAATTATTTAAGTTAAAGTAGTTATATCGTAAAATGGCGTATAGTTATATATATATATATATATATATATATATATATATATGTGAAATATCAAGATTTAAAGTGAATATATGTTTAAACCGACAATCACGGCATTTTCTCTTTTAAAATTTCATAAATTTTTATTTTAACTTTTTAAATGGTGACAACTATTTCTTTAATTACATTTTTTAAATCTTTTTATGTATCCTACGATATATATATATTTTTTATTATTTTTTTTGTTTGTTCGTTTAGCTCAGGCAATCATGTTTTAAAGGGTCAAATTCAACGTTGTATTGTTGTGAATTCAACTCGATTCCTGCCAAATATAATATGCACATTTTGTTTCTTAATTTTTTTAAAAAAAAATCTTTAAACAAAAAATAATAATTCTTTTCTACCCCATTAGTAAAATATTCTGTATTTCCTTTCCACTTTTCATTCAATACATAAAAGTTATTAATTTGACCTTTTTCCCTCTTCCAGTTAGCCATTAATTAATACGAAGAAATGATAAACATCTCATGTATCTCATAAATGAAATGGAATTTTCTTTTAAACGTATAAACTTTATGGAGTCTGACACCATATATTATATACATGAGGTATATCTAAAAAATATTAGAGGAATAATCTATATATCTAATAAAATTTGTGAGATATAAAATCTTAATCTATTGTTTGATAATGTTTTCATTTTATTTGTTTCTCGTTTTCTATTTCTATGTTTTTAATAGAAAGATTAAAGGGCAAATTGTAAAAGTTACCTATGAAGTATGGTGATGGTTGCAATTACACTCTCAAATTTTTAATTGAAAAAATTGGAGCCTCAAACATCTAAGAGTGTTAAAATTAGATCATCAAATGTATAATAGTTGTGTAATTGGGTCCCCCAAATGATAACAATTGTAACAACTATATAAGTTTGAGGGTCAAATTTTAACAGTTATATAAGTTTGAGACTCAATTTTTACAATTGAAAGTTTGGAGGTATTAATTGCAACTACCACCATACTTTAAAGGTGATTTTTGCAATTTGCCCTGAACTAAAATTACATTTGGTAATTGTAAAATTAAATATTTATTGATAAAAAAAAAGCATGTATAGTAAATATTTATTATTTTTTAATCTTTGTGTTTTATAGTTACAAATATATAAACATTAAATGAAAATAAATTTTAAGAATTATGACCCAAGGAGTTGGACAAGTTCATTCTACTCATTGTCTCCCTCGAGAAGTTTGAAAGCATAGGACTAAAAATTATCAATTTTATGTTTTATTAACTTTTTACATTGTGGGCATTAGTGTTGGAATTTATGTCCTAAATCTCGTAGTCTGTAAATAAATTTGTAAACAAATTATTAATAAATAAAATATTATTTATTTGTGTAACTCAAAATTCAATAAACTAAAATCTAAGATTATTTAATGTAACTTGAATAGTATGTGGTTGACATACAAGTGAATTATGTTAAGTTATAACCTAAAAGGTCTATAGTATATGGATAGGGTTGGGTACCTTATCCCGATAACACTATGGATACAACTCATTTTGTAAATGTTACAAATATTGTAAGTGTTGTAGATGTTTTGATCCAAATCGTTCATGCAATGGTATGTAAGTAGGGGTATCCTATACAGTGAGTTTGTATAAGACTGGACCATGAAATATGATCTCCCTATATAACGTCGTTAATCGAATAGATTTATATTTTAAACGATAACCATGTAACTCAATCTCAATCTTGAATGAGTTATGAACTCCTACTCATGAAGCCATTCTTTGATTTGTATGGGTGAGAGTAGTCGTAGTTGTCAACTCAATATGCCTACCATTTTGGAACGGTACCGAGTGAGGAGCTAGAAACATAATTTCACATTATGGAATTCAATCCTTCCTGACTTTAGAAAAAGTGGATAGGTTGTTCTCTTAAGTGCTGACTATGAGACTTGAATAATATAGGTCTCACCCTTTCACTAGTCCGATAGGGATTTTGTTAATGGTTGGATCATAAATAGAATTGTTCATTTGAGAATCAGTGGTACTTAAGGTGCAAGAGGTAATTACAGGAGTAAAACGGTAATTTGACCCAGCTATAATTACGAACAACCTGTGAAGGATTGACTTACAAAAGATGGTTAACCAATGGACACATAAATATACGCAGTTCATAAGAGTGCAACTATTGGTCTTTAGTGGTATGCCTCATATTTAATGAAGGTTGATTAATATAATTAAAAAGTTTAATTAATTAATCTCAGATCATTGGAGCTTATAATTATAGGTCCATTAGGTCCTCTAACAGTTCACAACAAGTTAAACAAGGAAACTAAGTGTTGAAATAATTTGAATATTTAAATTGATGAAGGGAATTACTTGTATATAATACAATTAAAATAATGTATGAGATACATTATAATATAAAGTTAATTTTGAATTAGATTTAAAATTAAAACTTTATAATATGAAAGTATTAATATTTGAATAAGATTTAAATATTAAATTAATATGAACTAGATTCATATTAAATTAACATGAATTGGATACATATTAAAACTATTGGTTAAGAGATAATATGTATATTAGAATTTAATTCATATATGCATTAAATTAAATATATGATATTCAACAAATTAGTTTATTAAATTTGATTTAATTAATTAATTATATTAATTTATTTAATTAATATTTAATAAATATATTATTAAATTAGATATATTTCATATATTTATTTGTTAATTAATATTAAATAACTCTCACTACTCTCTTGAATCTCATAAGTTTTTTTTTCCCTCTTTTTTCGCTCTCTAAAATTCCATTCCATTATCTTTTACAAGGTTCCCACAAACCACCATATTCGAGGAGAATATCAGAGAAGACAAAGTGGTGATGTTTCAATTTTATACATGCGATAAATTTCATCACTTTTGGGAGAAGGAAATAAGACCTCGAAGAGTTCAACAGAGGTAAATATTCTTTTTCTTCTCTATCTTAAAGGTATGATTAAATCTCATAATTGACTATGTGTTCTGTAAAAAAACTTTCTTTAACACAATTGGGACAAAGCAATCAATGGCTCATGCTAAATTTCTTCAATTAGAAGCTCACATGTAATTTTTAAAAACGGGATAAAAGTACTAAGTATAACAATTTTGATTGGGAAGTGTTATTTCTTTTGTTCCTTTACCTCAAAATTAGGAACCAACTTCTGGATAAAAAATTTGATTCATATTTAAAATTTAGGGGGTGTTTGGTCTACTGTCTATATAAATTAATGTTAAATAACTCAACTCCACCACTATCTTCAATAGTGTTCACTATTGAAATTTGTACATTTATCGAGCAACTCTATCTTTATCTTTTTTACACATTTATTGAAAAACTTTATCTTTGAAACTTTACACCTCAAACACAAATTTCTTAGTTTCAAACTTAATAACTCAATCCAACACTCAAACACCATTTTCTCACATAGTTAAAAAGATTGCTTGTTTAAAAAATAATTAAACCATTTTCATCTAAACTTGATTGGATGGTTGAAATATGTTATGACAAAATTATTGTATTTTGTCGACAAATTGCAACCAGACAAATCTAAAATTATTCGTGTGGCTGTGGGCTTTATTACGTTAAACTGGGCCCCAACACCCAACAACATTTTATGAAAGTTTCTTATTTTCGTAATTTTGTTATTGTACGAGGTTGATGATGACATTTCAATTCTTGTTGTCTTCTGGTGGGTCCTACTACTTCGAATCTAATGTGTTTTAATTTAACTTTAAGTTTCAATTATTTATCCAATTAAAATAAATTTATCAATTAAAAATGAACAAAAGAAGATATATAATCACATAAAAAAAATTCCACCACCATCTTGATTGTGAATACCAATCTAAAACATATGCTTTCAACCAGAGATTCAATTGTCAAAAAAATAATAAATGATTAATAAAATTCACATAAAATATTTTACTTTACACATAATTAGCTAAAACAAGCATAACTCAATCGACGTATAAATGTATTAGAGACTAAGAGGTTTGTGGTTTGAAACTCCCTAGTTTTATTATATTAAAAAATGTGTAAATGATTATGAGACTCATGGTTTGATAACGATTGTTTCATTATACAAATTAGTATGACTTTTTTTTTATAGATTGTACAGGCAAAACGAATAGATGTTGTTGTTGGAATGTGACAAAAGACTCACATTATTTTACCCTATCTATTCGTACTAACCATTTCAATGATACGAGACTTCTTGGATGATTCTAAGAGTTATACCATGATAGTTTTAGCCCTAAAGTGAGCAATATCAATACAATTGTGAAAATATGTTGAGGGTTGTTATCCCAATTGACGTTTCTAGTTTCTCTTAAATTCACACACACACATATTTTTGAAGATTTTGTTATATTTTAGAATTTAAAGTTTATATATTAAAAAAGTTGAACGGTAAAACTTTCTCATGCTTATAAAAATATGATACTCTTCAACGCATCTAAGAGCATGTTTGAGAGTGATTTTAAAATAGTTAAAATCATTTTTTTGTATCTTCAAAATCATTTTAAAGCATATTTTTATTCATTTAAAATCAATTTAGATGATATAAAATTACATTTAAAAATGTAAGATAAAATATTAAATTAATTTTTTAGTAATTAAAAGCGGTGATTTTGAACCTAACAATTTTTTTCTTCTCTATTTCGAAATCGATCTACGCATAAATTGATTAATGAAAACTGAATGATCAGCTTTGTACGGTTGTGAAAAGTTATAACAAACTTTTGTAAAAATAAAACTTTTAGAAGCTCTGTGTCATTTTTGCTAGGGTTCCAATTTTTCACTATAACTACTTCATCACAAGTCAACGAAAAAAATGGAAAAAGTTGAATAAATAGTTTATTTTTTTGAAATATTTGTAAATTACACTGGGATATTTTTAAATTTTTTAAATATAATTTTTAAGTGATAAGAATTCTATATGTCACGTTGGTTACTTCTGTCACATTAGATAACTACATAGATATGTTTATAAATCTAGTCTCCTATTTAGAATTTATTCCTTTATTGTCCATTGATTGACACTATGGACTTTTGTTTTCCCAATATTAGTTAATAAATTCAATTTCTTTTTATATAGTATTTAGCTCAAAAAAATAATTGTCCCATATGTATTTAGAAATTGATTACATTAATCATATTTTTGTCGTTGGAATTTTCAGTTCACATATTATCTTTCACATTTTTTTCCTTAAGTAGTATCATCCTGAAAGAGTTGAAATATTATTGAAATTTATAAATTAAAATGTGCAAAAGTTTTTTTTTAACATATAAAAAGAAACTAAAACTAAGAATGGAAGACATCATTTAATTTAATTACTTTTATGGTAAATTACATTTTAAGTACCTAGAGTTAATTGGGTTTATACATTTTAAAGGTTAAAGGTCATTTCTATTATTTGATTAGACCTTTCTCAAGGGGACCTTTTATCGAAATATTGTAGTTAGTAAAAATAATTAGAAAAATATTATAGTTTGAAAACTATTTAGGAAAATAAAAAAAGAAAGAAGGTTGAGGGTTAGAAACGAAGAAAAAAAAAAAAAAAAGAAGGTTGAGGGTTAGAAACGAAGAAAAAAAAAAAAAAAAGAAGGTTGAGGGTTAGAAACGAAGAAAAAAAAAAAAAAAAGAAGGTTGAGGGTTAGAAACGAAGAAAAAAAAAAAAAAAAGAAGGTTGAGGGTTAGAAAAGAAGAAAAAAAAAAAAAGAGAAATGGTTTTGCCTCCCAATTTCCAATAGAAACCACAATATTTTCATAATTTTTCCTTCTCAAGGTCTTTACAAATAGAGAGGGAAAAACAATCAATCATATCAAATTATTTGTGGTTGTACTAAAGAAAGAAAAATAGTACAAAGCTAAATTGTATTAACCACAACCCATTTTCTACTTTTTTTTCAATTAAAAGCTAAATTACACAAAATATTTCTAAATTTTATGTGTTGTGTCAAAATATTTTTAAAATAAAAAAAAAAATGCCCTTCAAATTTCAAAATAGTAAAAAAAAAAAAAAGTTATTTTCAAATCTAGGAAAATGAACAAAAATATTTACAAGTATAATAAAATTTTACTATCTATCCATGATACACCGCGACAGATTACTCTAACGCGGTCTATCGCGGTTTATCGTAGATAAACTGTGATATTTTGTTATTATTTGTAAATATTTTAAATAGTTTTGCCATCTACAATAACTTCCTAAAAAACTGCCCTTACTGTTAATTTTGGTTGAAAACCGTTAGTGTTGTGTAAAAAATACACCTGATCTGTCAAAATTTTCAAAATACTCTTAAACTTAAAAAATTTCAAAAATACCCTTACTGTTATATGAACTAAAACCATTAATACCGTCTTACTTCTCTATTTTTTATCATTTTTCTCCACTCTCTTCTTAAATACCTTATTACTCTTATTTTGGTTAAATAAAATTGCACTCTTCAATCAAAGTATTTGTACTATAATAAGAGAAAGAGAACAATGGAAGCACTAACGAATTTTAGCACTTAAACGATTCAACAAAGTTGTATGTTACCTAGTTGAGTGTGTATTAATAGTCAAGTACAATTCTTTATTTGACTATTTAACGTTTTTGTATGTTTAAGGGGAAATTCTGATCTTAGAATTTTGTGAGATTGTATACTTTAACTTAAAATTTTATTTTTTATTTTTTATTTTTTATTTTTTATTTTTATTGTCGAGAAAATTAGTGTAAGAATTTAAAAAATAAGAGAAAAATGATAGCATCATATGAAAAAATACGTCGATAGCTATATAATTTGTTTTAAAATTGGTTCATTTTGCACTCAAGAATACTTCAAACAAATCGATCACCACTAACGATAGGAGCACTTTTATTATTATTATTATTATTATTGAAATTTTAGAGTTATTTATGCAATGAGATATTAACAATTTTTGCTCATACACTATCGGTGAAAGTATTCTTGCATTTTTTTTTCAAACTTTAAGGTTATCTTTTCAAGCTTTTGAAAGTTCGGGGATATTTTTTTAAATAAAACGTTAACGGTTTTCATCCAAAATTAACGGTAGGAATATTTTTAACACAAGATACAAAATTTAAAGGTATTTTTTTTGTTTATGATTTATTAATTGAGCCTCAATTAAAATATAATTATTATAACAAATAGACTATCTTTTTTTTTAGTAACAAGTGAGATATAGAGATTCGAATCTCTATTCATATTTTTAGATCAAATAAGTCTAGGCTAATCCAATAAAATTGAACTCCCATTAGTAGTTGACATATACTTCTTACTTGTATTCGGAAAAAAAGATACAACCGAATCTTACGAAGGAAAATAAAAATCAAACCAACTAATTTTGAACATAATCATTTTTTTTGTTTTTGTTTTTTTTTTTTATGATTTATTATCAATTTTGGACAATTACACCTCTACTTACTACATTAAGTTTCAATTACCTTTCACTAATTAGTAAAAAGAAAAAAATAATAATAACTCCCAAAATTAGATGGGCTAAATTGACGTAGGTCCAAAAATATAGCCTAATAAATGCAAATTTAACTTTATATTTACATTCTAATTTTGATTAATCAAAAAGATTTTGATAAAATCCCATCAATATTAGCCGTGTGAAGGCCCAAGGAATAATTTTAACCGTACAAAGAAGAAATGACAACGACTCAAAACCACAACTCCTTAATCCAATATTAGATGACAAAAATACCCCTCAATTCATTGCCCTTTTTCGTGATTGCATCCCCCACCCACAGAATATATATAAACCACCCAAACTTCCCCTTTTCTCTAAGCTTCATCATTATTATTTGATTATCACGTTTTTTGTAACCGCGTTTTTCAGTTATCAAATCAATGGACGATTCGAACGAACACAAAGGAAATGCCTCGCCGTCGTCTCTGAAGGAGATGCTCAAATCTACTCTGTGTTTATCTTGTTGCCTCCGTAAGCACCGGAGTGGCCACCACCACCACCACCACCACCACCACCACCGGCGGATGTCAACTTCCTCCGACGGCGATTCGCCTGGACCGCTTATGAGGTGTTCCTCTGCTAAGGATAAATCCAGATCTCGCGAGAGTCCTGAGATCAAGGATCGACGTCCGCATTTCATTTCGCGACTCGGCCGCCATGGACGCCGCCACTCTGCTTCAGCCGATTTCCGCTACGATGCGCTTAGTTACGCGCTTAATTTCGATGAAGGATACGATGAAGGTCATGTCGATGATGAGTTTCCTCTCAGGAATTTCTCCTCCAGGTTACCGCCTTCTCCGCCGAAATCCTCGCCGTCTTCATCTAATGCGTCGAGGGAGATGATCACGGCGTTTAGTTAATTAATCGAATTATATATATCTGTGGAGGCGTTTCGAGGTTGAATTCGCGGCCGATCGTTAAAAATTACGGCGAACGGAATGGTGTGGTTTTACTTATATGAACGACGAGGTTCACTGGGACGGAAGCGATCGAATTCCAAGAGGTACATTTCATCAGATTTTCAATGCATAAATCGTCTGGAAATGCGTTTTGGTTTTGCGTAACTTTTTCTTCATGGAAATACTATATATATGTAACTGCCTGTGTTTATGTAGCATATTCGGATTTTGCAACATAGTTTTTCATATTGTTCTTGTTTAATATATATAATATGATCTAAATCTTATCTCGTTCTGGCTCGGGAAATCTTCTATTCACGTTAATTTTTCTTTAAAATTTTAGAGTTATGAATGGTAATGTTCATATGCCTTTGCCGATCTTACACAAGTGTGCTCTACTTCTTCTAAGTTAAATCATGAACAAAAACAATCAAAGAAATTATACAGATTGACGGATATAATTCAACCAACATAAATTAACTATGTATTGGTGGAAAGGAACTAAAAACAATCAGTTGTTGTTACTCAAATAATTGTTATAAAAAACAATTGTATAGATAATTAAAGTGATGCGACTTGGTACTTACATATGTTTATTTTTATTATTTCACATGTATAATCAATGATGTTCACTGAAAAAGAAATGATGTGTTGTTTTAGTAATAATCAATTTTCCTCAACAAATATTTGAAAAAATATGGTATTGCACATATTTTAAAGAAAAATATTATGTACGTGGAAATATTTAAATGTATTTTAAGCTATATTCATTTTTTACATTTCACCTAATTATTCATTTAGTTTATCGCATCACGTGACAAATTATTTCACTTCTTTTTAAAATATATATATATATATTTTTTTTTTGTAATTAGTGAAAGAAACATAGAGACAAGTAGATTTTAAAATACGCTAAATATTACACCTTTTATAATTCATTCTAGTTTTTAAATTCTAGATGTGCTGTACAAGCATTTAGTTTTTATGGGTAAAGCTGAATCCAGCCTATTTAAGACTTTTTTTATAAAAGAAAATGGTTGAAAAGCAATTTTTTTCCCAAAAAAAACTTATTTCCCTGCAGTTCTTTTTTTTTTTTTTTTTTTTTTTTTAAA
>QLSR01000238.1:1534089-1547497 GCA_031780015.1 Citrullus colocynthis | reverse complement strand
TTTTTTTTTTTTTTTTTTTTTTTTTTTTTTTTTTTGGAGTATTAATTAGATATTATATTATTGGTTTATGCTTTAAAATCATAAGGATTTATATTAAAAAGGAGAATCCCCAATAATACATTAAGAAAGCTAAATAATAAAAACAAAAGAACTTTTAATATGACCCTTTTTTTTTTATATATATTCTTCATAATTTTCAATTTTTTTTTAAAAAAAAATCCTACAAATAGGGATTCATATTACTCAAACATGCACATGTTCTTCATAAGCATTAATCCATCGGAAACCCAATTCATTGGGTTAACCACATGCTTGAAATGAGTCCATTTCAATTTTTGGGGTCTTAAGTTATATATGACATTAAAATCTCAAGATATTGTGTTTAAAAGAGTTTACCAACAATATATTGATTAACGAAACTGAAATAAATTAAAAATAAAATTAGTTAGCCCAAACATTCATGAATATAAAAAAAAAATGTTACTCAAACATGCACATCTTCTTCGTTTGCATTAATTCAATAGTAAACCTAAATCATATTGTTAACCATGTGTCTTGTATATGAGCCAGTTTAATTTATTTTTTGTGAGATGTTATAAGTCTTAAGAGTTTTATGTTGAAACTAATATTTCCAACAATACATTGAGAAAAGGATAGGAAAAAGCAACAAATATGACTATTTTTCGATATTCTTCAAATATCGAAAATGCACATATTCTTAATCTACATTAACCCATCGTAAACCTAACTTGTTTTGTTTACCTAATCATATTTTATATTTTCAAATTATGGTAAAAACAGTGCTTAAAAATTCTTGTTTTTTTCCCCCTCCTTGCTAAACTTCGAAACGTATACCCAAAATATATATATATATATATATATATTTTCATCCCAAAAATTGTAAACTTTCGTATTTTCTAAACAGAATTTGCAATACATACTAATGTATTTTAATAGTGAAATAATACAAGTCATACGTAGCAAATAGTGTCGTTCTATGTAAAACGACTACGACAGAAATTGTAAACCTAAATATAATTCAAATAGTTTAGAATTTATACCTCTCAAACAAGAGGTTAAATGTTCAAATCTTCTAAACTATATATTGTTAAATCTGTGTGTGCATGGAAGACAAAAAATTGTTGATTGGAGATGGAGAACCCGTGAATGCCAAAAAAAAAATTCTCTAACTTTAACATCACGTGAGGTTAAGATTGAACATTTGATCTAATTTATATGCTTTAACCAATTGAGACATCCAAAAGCTATGAACAATAACTATCTTGAAAGGTTTTCACAAAAATAGTCTCTTTTAGTATTGTAATATAATTTCATTCTTATCACCTTACAGATATTATATAATATTTAATAAGATAGTCATGAAATTACACTTTGAACCTAATTCTAAGATTTAAAGATAACTAAATCTCATAACCATGTCCAAAAGTGTAATTTGATAGAAGAATGTAGCTAACGTAAAAGGAAATTGTTTTAAATGGTAAAACTGTTAAACATATTTACAAATATAACAAATTTTACCTTCTACCGTGATAGACCCAAATAAATGCTAAAATGATAGATGACATCTGAGTCTTTTGTAGTCTATCACATATAGAAAGTACAATTTTGCTATATTTATAATTATTTTCAACCATTTTTCTATATTTGAAAATATCCCTAACTTAAATATAGTTCAAGTAATTAAAAGTATTATAACCTCTTAGTCCAGACCAAAATGTTAGAAGCTGTCACTCAAATGAAAAGCTGTGAGCTTTTCCAGCAGCCAAACTCTGCCATTCCTCCATATTTGTTCATCATTTTAAAATGATGATTCTAAACTTCCAACACAAACTATGATCAAATAAACTAGGCCTGGGGAAAACAAGGAAATGAAGTTTTCATTTACATAGAACACAAATGAATGATGAAAATCCAAAGAAATGGAACATTAAGACAACGGAAAAATGTAAGAATTCAAATCTCTAACCTTTTGATTATAATGCCTTAACTAGTTAAGTAATGTTTAGGATGGAGACTTACACATTATTTATTTCAGTTACAATCTATCTGGGAAGAAGGGTAATAGAAAAGAAATAATACTTGTTAAGTTAATGATTATAGATAGAATGAGTTAGGGAGGTTTTGGTGGTCCAACGAAATCTGTATTAGTATTAGGAGATAACCCATCAAAAAGCTATTGCTAGTTTATTGTCTCTTTGATATTGCAATACAAGTGCAATCCTATTTTCTTACTTTCTAATCTCAAGTGAAGTTCTTGAGAAGAAGACTAAAAATAAATAAAAATAAATCATAATTACGAGGAAAAAAATTATGTAATGTAAGAGATTAAACTTAAAAAGCACGCACTAGATAAAGTAAGTAACTATGAGTCAGAGACACTTTAGTTTGAATAATGTGTTTACGTTACATTTGTGTTGAGATTTAGTCAAACACATAAAACACTATTTAAGCAAATTCAATACCATTCTACTATTTGTTGAACACGTGTCAAAACACTAACTTAAACAAATAGTTAGGTACACAACTATCAAATATTTATATGCTTCAAAAATGTAAACATGGAAAGAAAGAGCTATAGCACAAAAGCAATGAGTGAACAACAATGTATTTGTTCTTTTTAGTGTATATAAAATAAAAACATCAACAGTATTGACATCAAAATTTGATTTCTGATTGTTTTGAACATAAACAATGGTCAGAACAAAAACAGAGGCCTGGTTAACCCTTTGTTCATGTAAAAAACAAAAACATGTGGATAGAATTTTCATTTTTCACTAAAGAAGAACACAAATGAAAGATGAGAAGGTAAAGAAATGGAACCTTGAGAGATAATAATGGGTGGGTATGGTCTGTGTTTAAGGCAGAGTTGGAGACAGTGAAGGCTTTGCAACTTTAAGTTCTCCACAGTCACTGATATAAACAGTTTGGAGAGGTCTGTTCCATATTGTTCTTGCATTTTGTGCTCTTTCATCTCCTAAAAACTTGGCTAAATCATTGAATTGCCTAATTCTCTCAGATGGCTTGTATGTTGGAGTTGAGGATATGGCTGCCACAACATCAAGACCTGAAAAATTAAACCCACAATTTCACAGCATATCAGTAACCTTTGCACTTTCCACAACCAAGACAAGAATGATTAGTGGGTATCGGTTTAAATTACTAATTTCAGCCTTCTTGCTTAGCTTTAATTCCGTTCCTACTATAAATTTAGAAGTTTTTCAATTTGAACTTAGTTTTAAAAGGTATAGTTTATTTCTTATGATTTGGTCAAAATCTTGATAAATCATCTATACTGTGATTAAACTTTATCCTAGTGAAAAATAAGGGACATATTCATACATACTTGATCATGAGCTAACGTGTTAAAGTGGATTGTATTAGGGTTTAAAGCTTGGTAAAATCCAGAGAATAAATCGAGACATGCTATTCTATTTACTTGACATACATAATGAGGTAGAACTTATGTTGTCAAGTGTTGATATAATTAAATTTAACATAGTTCATTAGTTTAAGTTTTGGAGTCAATCAGTGATCTAACAAATGTATTACCATATTCTATAAAAGGTTTAAAGTTAAGTAAAACTTCACAAATCATATTCACTTGTAAGAGAATACCTGACATAGTAAATGGTTTGCAGGAGAGACATAGCCCTCCCAACAAAATTATTGTTATATTGTAATTTTTCTTGATTTTTCTTTTTTTTTAACAATATGTGGAATGGGGATCATACTTCTAGTCTTATGGTCTATAGTACAAGTTTCATGTCAGTTAAGTTATACTCATTTTAAAAGTTCTATCTTCTTGTAATTTGTGTTTTTTTGTATTTGTATGGCTAATGATGTCCTACTTAAGCGACCATGGTTACCCAAAAGCTTAAACCAGTGGATCACTCCAATAAATTTAATTATATCACTAATTTAATACTCCTTCAACTTGTGTGTTTTAAATTTTGTAAAAGAAAATGATATTACATGGATTCATACATAGGGAATATCATGTTAAATTTGCTCCAAGCTCTAATATCATGTTAAATGGATAAATCTAAAAGCTCAAGTTCATGGGTCATAGTAAATTAATGATATCAATAATTGAGTTTAAGGGCAAGTAAAAAATAGAAGAAAATTGGAGGGTGATCAAGTGGGTAAAACATGATTAGGAAACTGATTAATTGAAACTTTTGAAACTAATCATAGAGATCAAATTAAGAATTCAAATTTAGAGTTTGAATTTGTACCTTCAAGCACAGTCCCGAAGACAATATTCTTGCTATCAAGCTGAGGGCAGGGGCCAGGGCCAGTGGTGATCAAGAATTCCACATTATGATAATTCGGATCCAATTTCAATTCGTCGTCGTCATCGTTCTCCGAAAGGCAAAGAGAAACAACGCCGCCTCTCGAATGCGAAAGCAAGAACGAATCCGACTTCACCGACTCCGTATTTCTCGGCAATTGCAACGGCGGGCGAACTTCTCCTTTGTCACGGCGTCCCTGTCGGCCAGCGAGGAAGAATTGGCCGGGGAAGATTTTATGGACCAAAGTGCCTTTATACGAGGAGCCGCAGGATCCAGTACACATGGATTTGAAATTAGCGACAGTGATGGGAACGAGATGGCCGTAGAGGCCGATAACGAGGCGGCCGAGGGGGACGGAATCGGAGCAGAGGAGGGAATCGCCACCATCATCGGTGGATTCACGGTTAGGGAGGAAGTTGGTAGGGCAAATGCTGAAGTCGATGAAGACGCGGTCGGTGATGGTGGTGTCCGGAGATGGAGAAGCCAGGGAGGGAGGGGGATTGACGGCGGTGGAGAGAGAGAGGGACGTGGAGAGAAGGAGGAGAGAGCGGCGGGGGAGTGCGATGTCTCCGGAGGAGAGACGGCGGCGGTGGTGAGGTGGAGGTAGGAGGACGGCGGTGGTGGAGGAGGTGGAAAGGAGAGCGAAGGCCATCGTCGGGAAATGAGTGAAGAAGGAGCATCTTGGCATGTGGATGTGAGAGAGAGAGAGACCGTGAGAAGGTAGAAGGACAAGGGAACCAAGAATTTGTGACCACAGACAAGAGAGTGGGGCCCTTCCACTTTTTCTTTTCTTCCAATAAATTTTATTTCTTTTTTCTTTTTTCTTTTTTTAAAAAATTATAATTTTGGTCATGGTATTTGAGTTGAGTTAGTCTCTTTTCTCTTCTGGATATTGTCACATCTTTAGCTTGAGAAAACAAATTTAAATGATTAATTTCTTGTTTGCAAGAGTATTGGATTAAGGTTACCTTTAATCTTATGATTTTTTTTTCAAGATGAGTCCTTGAGCCCCAAATTTATAAGTGTATAACAATTAGCAAAATTTTTAAAAATAGTAGATATAGCAAAGTCAATTAATGATAGACTCTATTACTAATAGACCCTGTTATTATAAACTTTGAAAACAAAATCTAAATTTTACTATATTTGCAACGATCTCTTATTTTTTTGCCTTCAAATTTGGTTTGTATCAATTTATCTATTAAATATGTAATAGGAAGCTTTTTATAGGAACTTTATCACAAAATACAAGAAAATAAATAATTATCATTATAACAGTGATATAATTTTAAAGAACCTTTTCCTCTCTCTTTTCCTTCAATCCTCCCGTTCGAAGAAGGCGCTCTTCTTGTCACGATGACAGTACATGATCTTCTTCAATTTTAGAAAACAAAATAATGATAACAAAAAATACTCATTCATACTCTTAATTAGTAGATGTTATTTTATCGATTAAAATTATTAATTAATAATTATATCAATTTAAATCATCAATTTTCATTAAGTTTCGTTTTAAAAAAACTTAGTGTGAAATTGTAATTAAAATTTTTAGTCATAATTTTGTCTATCCGACATTTGAAAAAGTAGTCTACCGTCATTTGAAAATCAATCATGGGTGATTTTCAAATATAATCATAATGAATTGTCCAAATTGATTGACTTATAAAAACTTAAAAATTCAATGAAATCAAATTATTAGTTTTATACTATATTGATTGATCGAAATCTAGAAGAGTGTAAATGGATATATTAAGAATAGGAATTTATTTATTTATAATCTATATAGTTGCTTTTTTTCTTTCTTTTTCTTCAATAAAACTGAGCAATTCGAACTAGATTTTATGATCGCTCAACTATGCTTACACATATTTTAGAAAACTATGAAATAATTTTAGATTTAAATTTTTATAATATTAATTAATATTTTTATTTATTTATTTATCATTATTATGTTTATTTTTGCCAACATGCTTAACAACACAAGTGACACGAAATTGTTTTATCAATTTTTAGGTTGGATCTCTTACCTACTATGTTATTCATTTTTATTTTTATAAAAAAGAAGCCTCCTAATCTAACAACATTTTAAAATGTCAGTTATCATTCTATTTTAATGTTGTTAAGATCTGATTCCAATTTTTTTCAGAGATCAAATAAAAAATGGTGAAATAGTATAAGAAATTTAAAATTAGAAAACAGTAACAATATAATACTAATTCTCTCTCTTTATGATTCTTTTTTCGCATTTTTCCCTTTAAATTCCCCACTCTTCGTGAAGATCATGATGGATCTCCAATGGAAGAAATACTCGATTTAATTTCTATTTTTTAGTGTAAAGAAAAAAAGAAACAATTACTCAAGCAGATGCTACTGTAAAGATTTCCATGGCAGATTACCAAGAAAGCAGGAGAAAATCCAGAAAAAGACAAAGAAAAAAAAAGATATATATAAATATATATATTTATACACATACATACACTAAAACGCAAGATAAAGCATCTTAATCATCAATAGTTACATCTCCAAGCACAGAGAAGACGAATTTCCAAACCTCGCGCCATCTATTTGATGGCAAGATGAAAGTAACATGACTCAGAAACAAGAACGGATCCAATATTGTTTTTCAGATCACAGAAACTCAAAAAAATAAAAATAAAAATAAAAATCACAGTAATAAATCATCTCATCTGGTTCACAATTATTCAACACCTAGGGCTGGAAAATTGTCGAAAACATTAAAGAAAAAGAAGAAGAAGGAAGGATCAAATTCGATTCCTGCCAAACAGAATAGGAGTGTCGTCATCATCGTCGTCGCTCAAAGCCGCACCAGGTTGAGAGGTCTTACCGACGACAGGGGAGGAGGAAGGAGAAGAGGAAGCAGAGGCAAGGACGAGCGTCAAGCAGCCTTCGCTCCAAGATCGACGGATGGGATAGGAGACAGATTTGGACTTGGAATGAGAGCAGTGAGGAGGTTGACGGCGGGATTTGTGGAGAGCGCAACCGCAGTTGCGGTGGTAGGGGCGGCGGTGGATTTCGGAGTCGCAGCCGGCGATGCAGGCCTCATAAACAGGGCGGAGGAGGCCGTCGGCGGCCATGGATGAAGAGGATCGCACCACCGCGTGCGGAAGGTGTTTGAAGAAAAGCGTGAGAGGGGGAGAAAGGGAATGGGAGAAGGTAGAGAATTTATAGGCGCCAAAAATGGGGATTGAGAAATGGGAAGCGAGATGGAAGGCGGGGTTTATGGGGCGGAGGCCAGAGGGCGTGTTTTTTGTGTGATTTTGTGTTAGGCGAGAAAAAAACCCAAATTTGGTTAACCATCGAACGAAAAAAAAATAGGAAAAAAAAATAATAATAATCAGATTTTGATCTAATTTCTATTTGGTTGTTAGATTTCAAAATGTTAGTTTAAATTTTGAGTTTCATTTCAATTTTTTTTAGAATTTTTGTATAAATAGTCCCTTTAGGGGCACGAATGAAATTTGACTACTTAGATTTGGTTATTTACTCTCGCTTCTTGCTCATTTATCTTGCTTTCTACTCTTCATCTTTATTACTTCTTCGATGTTTTCCTCATCAATACTTTCCTTTAGATTCTTGCTCTCTCTTCTTGATCTTGCTACTTAGGCAGATCAAGAAAAAAAACATAGAAAAAAAGAAAGAAGAAGAGGGAAAATGAAAAAAGAGAAGAAGAAGATAAATGTAGGAAAAAAAGGGAACATTAAGAAGAAAAAAATGCATAGAAAAATGGAAGATGAAGAAGAAGACGACGCAAAACCAATGATAAGTCAAAGAAGAATGCAAAAGTGAAAAGAAAAAAAAAAGGTGAAAATTCCGACAAACGCAAAACAAAGAAGAAGGATTACTTGGAGTTAAAATAATACTTTCACATGGTAATGACATAAGCATAATGCCAAAATTCATTAGTTTTGAAATTTGGGTTTATTTTTCATTTGAGTCCCTATAAATGGGCCATCTGTACAATTATTCAAATTTAGTTCATATATTTTAAAATTTTACAATTTTAACTTTGAAATTTTAGTTTTGTTTCAATTTAATTCTATGTTTTAAGATTTACAATAAACATTCTATGTATATTAATTAATACTTATTGTAAACCTTGAAACTTGGAGACCAAATTGAAACAAAACTCAACCTCAAATGTAAATCTGTAACATTTTAAAACTCATGGACTAAATTGAAATCAAACTCAAAACTTAAAAATAAAAGATGGTAACATTTTGAAATCTTAGGATCAAACTAAAACTAGACCCAAGACCCAAGGACTAAAAAATTATTATTTTCAATTTTTATTATATCAAATAGGTAAAATTACTCCTAATTCTATTGGGATAATGCGAAAATTTTAAATTATATATTTAATAATATCCAATATTAATAAATATCTACGATTTAAAATATCTAAATCATATTTAAATAAATTAACTCTCTCATAATCTACTTAATTTGAATCTTGTTCAAATAAATTAATTCTTCATATGATAAAGTTATAATTTGAACCTCATTCAAATAAACTTTATAATAAAACATGCATTTAATTGTATCCAATACCATTAACATTTTTCCAAAAAAAAAAAAAAGCTAACTCGTGGACGAGTCCAAGAGTTCTATGTGGTGAATGTTATTTGACCAAATTTAAATTGAAGGAAATTCGGGTCCACAATCTACTTAAGAAACTCGTAAACCTTATACATGATTTTCTTACCTATTTTTGTCAATACTTCCAATTTGACCCTAAATGAGACATATTTTTCTATTACCACATTATTTTTACAAAAAGCTTTTGTCATTTTTTAATATTACATATAGTAGTCTAGTCTATTGCACACTTAAATTTTGCTATATTTCTAAATATTTTGGTTATTTTTTCTATATTTGAAAAGAGCATCTATATTTTATTTCATTTTTTTAAATGAAATTATGGGCTGACTGAAAGCTAAGAGGAATTCAAGAAAAGTTGCCGGACATACAACAATAGCCACAATTAGAGGTTTGTTTATATTTTGTATTGCTTTTCAAATTTATTTAGAACAAAGAACAAAAATAGTTAATTATTGTGAAGTAAAGATAGAAGAACACATAAAGGATGATATGAATGTTTGTTTTCCCCCTTCTTTTGTAGAAGTAAACGATGAACTAATAGTTTCATGCAAATTGAAATTTGTTTGATCATGTTCGAAGGATTAGTCTAGGATTTGCCTTCGATTTGATGGATTCAAAATGTACACTTAGATTTGTTTTTTTTTTTTTTTAATTAAATTTTGATATTTTTGTTTAAATTTGTTAAAGATTCTTCAAAAATATTTCTTAAAGACTATTATTAAATAAGGTAGGTCAATTTTTTTTCTCTTTCTCTTATTTTTTTTCTCTCTTCAATATCTCTTTAATGTTTGTTTGCGTTGAAGGTCCGTGAATTCTAATTTGGAGGGATTATATTTAGTTGAATATGTTTATTATTATTATTGTTATTTTTTTATATCTAAAGAGATATGTATTTGTTTTTAATCATTAAGTTTTTTTTTTTAAAAAAACTGACCGTGACAATCTTTAAGTATCACGATAATGCTTAGATTTGCTTCTTAGGACATTTCGAAATACAATCAATAATTAATTTTACAAATTCATTTTATTATGATATACACATTTTTTTGGGGTTGGACGTTGGAGTACTATTTTTTCTCTCCTTTTTTTTTCGTATTATTTTGTGTCCCTTTCTTTAATCCGTAGGGATATTTTTTAAGATTCGACAAAATGTTTTATTTTAAAAAAGTTAGAGATTTAAAAAAAAAAAATCTAATATTCGTTTGGCATGAATCAACATTTAAAATACGTGTACATTTGATTAATTTCACTTATCTTTTAACATAGGTGTAGCTTTGATGTCTTTCATTTATATCCTTTGGCAAAATTGGGACAATGTCTTAGATGTACTCTCATTTTACCCTTAAACAAACTGCTATTTAAGTGCAATTCATGAAGTAATTTAATAAAGCACTCAATAACTACTTTGTACAATTGAAACACAAAAGAATCTACGTCCACACATTTTGACAGAGAAAAAACATATTATATGTGTTTCACATTTTTCATTTGACTAAAAAATGTATCAATCCTTTCTAACTTATTGTCAAAGGTATGTCATCTATATTTTTTAGTACTAATTTGGCATATGATCAAAAAAAATTTTTTTTTTTAAAAAAATCAATCCTCCAAATGGAGTACACCTTTGGCAATGGCAATGAAAAATCTATCATCATAGAAGGTGTGTCATCGATATATATATTTTTTAATACCGATTTGTGATCTCCTTAGCATATTGTGGTGTGTCTAGATTTGTTTTTGTTATGACATTTTGAATACAATAATAAATTTATAAATTAATTTTATTTTATATATATTTGTTTTCGCTTGGATGCCTATGAGTTTGTATTTTTTGTGTGTGTATTATGTGTCTCTCTTAATCATTAGGATTATGATTTCTTTTTCAAAATTTGACAGTACAAACTTATTGTCAAATAAAGTATATTATTTATCTTTTTTTTCCTCCTTCTCTTTCTTATTTCATTTTTTGAGTATTGTTTCTCAAATTATTATGATGTGCCTATTTGAAATACAATTAATAAGTTTACAAATTCATTTTATTGTCTTGTTTTAATATATTCACATTTGTTTGTATTGGAAGTTGAAATAACCCCGTACCTTTGTAATTTTTGTGTATTACTTTTTGTGCATTCTTCCGTCACCGATGATATTTTTGAAAATTTGAGAGAAATACCTAAAATGAAAGAAACAAGATTATATATATTTTTTTTTATGAACATTCCATTTTTGTTAATAGAAACAATATTTTGTAGTCAAATAAATATTTTCTTTCTTTTAGATCTTAAGAAGAAAAAAACATAAGTTGAGTTATATTTTTAGTATTAGATTTAAGTGACATGTTTTCCGTTCGTTTGATATGTTTATTATTTTTTTTATATTCAATTAACGTTCAAATCTTGAAATAAGGATTTTGTATTTAAACTACTTTGTTTTTTATTTTTTAATTTTAAGAAGATAAAATTAGGGTTGTTTTCAAATATAGCAAAATAGTCTAACTATTTACAAATATATAAAAATTTCACTATCAATAGTCTATACTTTTATTGCTAGACTATCATAGATTTCTATCACTTGTTTATAAAGAGAAGTGGGATATATCCCCTTTGTTTAAAAAGACCAAAATATATGATTGGGTTTGCCAAATAGATAATCCAAATTGGGGGAAAAAGGAGATTTGCTGTGCTTTTTTAAAATGATTTTTTTTTATTTTTTTTATTTTTTTATTTTTTACCTTTTGGTGATGTTAAATTTAGGTGATATTATTAAAATGGAACTTCTTTCATGTGGATTTGACTTTCTCGCTCTTTCACTCTCTTTCCTCTCTCCCATATTGCTCTCCCCTCTCCCTTTCTCTCATAATCTTGCTATCCAACCCTTAGTCTTGCTCACCAGTGCTTGGTCTCGCTCTCTGGTTCTTGGCCTCGCTCTCCGCGCTTATTCTCAATCTCTGGCGATTGGTTGCATTCTGCAACACAAACTAAAATGAGGGACAGAGAAAGAAGACGACCGAAGTTGCTCACATAGACTCACCAGATCTCATCACGTGGTCTCACCAAAGAAGTAAAACAAAAGTCGAGAGAGAGAAGAAGAAAAAAAGAAAGAAAACATTGAAGATGGAGGAAGAGAGAAAAAAAAGTTGCAGGTTGGAATTGTTTTAGGTTGATGTAAGCAACAAATCAAAAATAATTTAAAAAAAGTGAAGCAAAAATCATTTTGCGCTTGAAAAAATTGGGCAAAAAAACAATTCGGCCTGACGTCAATTTCCATGGTCTATTGTTAAGTTAGAAAAGATTTAGGTAATTGGCCTTCTATGTAACCATATTTTAGCATCATTTTGGGACATTTTTATCTTTTTGATATTTTCTCATCTTTTAATTTTTTAATATTTTAAAATTAAAAAATACATCATTTCCAAATTTACTATTAATTATATAAGATTTTATATTTTGAAATATCATTAATTATATTATCTCTCATCAATAATATTTTGAAATATTTAACTTTTTTCATATTGACACATTTTAGTATTTTGACATTTTTTATTATTATTTATTAATTTTGGTTGATATTCAATTAATGCATAATATTTTAAGTTTATGTTTCCTTCCTTTTAGGAGATTTTGTTTATTTTCTTTCATATATCTAGTAAAAATTGATCACCTCTTCGTTGAGATCTCAAGTATATGTTGAATATATTGAGAATATACTAAAAAAAATGTGAATATACATTACCTATACCACGGTTTTTTTTAATGTGTTAACAAATATGCTGAATAATGTAATTATACATTACATATATTGTTTGGTATATGAGACGAATATATTGTATAAATTGTCTTCTTCATGCATTTATCAACTATATCCTGGTTTATTTTTAGAAAATTCAAATATATAATGTTGTATATATTAAATATAGCTTGGAAGCTTCGTGTTGATTACTTTCATTTATGAGGGCAACAATTTTTGGATTTTGAAAAGACAACTATTTTGGAAAACTCATAACGGCAAGAAACTTTCCAGACACAATCATTTTAGTTTTAATATTATAAACTTAATGGTAACGAGAACTCGAAAGATAAATTAGGCTAAACTTTTGTGTAAAATAATAGTCTATTAAGTTATTTACCTAAAAAGTAGAAATATTTAAATAATTGTGCAATTAAACCTATTTATTTGGACTATATAGGTAGAAAACCCTTGAATTATAGAAATAGTGAATCAATTAATGATATTATTTTTATAAAGGAATAAAGCCCACGTAGGCATATTTGATTTTTGTACCATAAATTGTTATTTTACCATGGCTATATTAAGTGAAAGATGTTTAAAAGAAACTTGAAAAAAAAATTGTGGGCTTAAATTTACTTTTATTGCATTTTTATTTCTTAAATATTAAACTAATGAAGGGCATAAATGGAATTACAAATTTAACTATCTCTGCAAATGTATTGAGTTTTTTTTTTTTTTTTTTTTTT